>JAZBGX010002276.1:0-13244 GCA_037414775.1 Zonitis immaculata | reverse complement strand
TCCTTATGAAATTGTTTATTATTATTGCCATAAGCAAGTCCTTCACCAATTTCACCATGATAATAACCATTTACGGTATATTCACCACGATCTAGAACACTTTGTAATCTTTTATTGTATTGTGGTATTGGTGCTGGATTATAAGATAGGACATATGATGCAGACGCTGATGGATTAGCAGTGAGAGCTGGATTGGCACAATTCGCACAATTTAGGAAATTCGGAGATGCTGGATATTGATGAGCTGGTACATCACCAGCTAATGATCGACTCCAAATAGCACTCTAGTACTGGTAAATGTTAATGAGCAAGCTAATACTGCCTGTAAAAATTTATAATACTCAAAAGTAGGCAAGTCAAAACTTTCTACTATACCGTTACACTACACAACAGTGTCAAAATAAGCGCTCTTATTTTATTATATAACCCTTAATTTAATGAACATTAATTTTTACAAACATGTTCCTAATTTATCTTAAACGAAGTGGAGGTAATAACAAGATTTGTTGTATTTATCGTAGAACCACACCCTATAAAAATGTAACAGTGCTATATATATTCTATTCATTACCCAACCCATAATAATAATAAAATATTATAGTGAAGCGGTAATCTTTGATTTTTTCTATTTTGTATCTATAATAGCGTTGTTAAGGTAGCAAAAGGAGTGCTTTAATAAAATAAAGGAGTGCTTTAATAAAAAAGGAGTGCTTTAATGGATATTAAAGCAGTTCTTTCAATTTCAAAGGGTCAATTTTTATCAAAAAAGGGTGCAAAATAGGAAAAAATGTATAAAAAACTCGTTTCAAAAGACAATTCCTGCACTCGACCGTTGAAAAACTCGCGCTGCGCGCTCGTTTTTCAAACTTGGTCTCGTGCAGGAATTGTCATTTCTTGAAACTTGTTTTTTAATGTACTATTATTTAATTATGCTTATTGTTTCTTTTACATTATTTCCAAGGTTTTATTCTTCATTGCCATGGTAATTATTTCCAAGTGACATTGTATGCAATTGTATGTTAGATAGAAAGAATTATTTGTCTATGAAATTACATCAAGATCAAATATTTTATACAATTTCGATTAATTAGATTTTTTTAACTTTTCATCTAGTGAGAGTGGTTCGATTCTTAGGTATTTATACTATATAGGTAGATACATCTTAATTAATGCTCTATGCACTTCTCAAATAAATGACATATTTATATTATAATGTGAGCTGTTTTACGTTTTTTTGAAATTCTGAAAATAATGTATGACAATTTTCAGATCTTTTCACTAATTTTAAATGAGGTTAATTACCCATTCCCAAGTTCTCTTCTTGCCATCCATCTTCTACTGATAGACGAAAATTTGAACTTTTTTAAAATAAATTAAATTCTAGAGAAATAGAGATAAATGGGAAGAAATTATCATCAATGTCCCTAGTCAATTATTTTTCTATAAATTTCCTATAAAATATGGATATTTTTAATTATGAAAATGTGGAAAAATTTGCCACCCCACCCCCTAGAACTACCACCTCTGTCGTCGTAGATTCTTGAAATTTGCACTGCATATTTGTATACACCTAGGATAGTGTATGACAATTTTCAGATAATTTAATTGATTCTAAATGAGGTTAATTACACATGCCCAAGTTGCCTTATCCTTATTAATTGTCTAAAATATCTACCGCCCCCGATAAACTAGGCACTTGAAATTTGTACAGCTTTTTTCTTTTACCATATTGAGGGCATGTACAAAATTTCAGCATTTTTCATCGAGAGTAAGTGGGTTATTCACTCTATATCCTACATTAGATACAAATTAAATGATTCAAGTAATGTGTATTATGATCGGCTGTACAAATTCTAATTTTTTATAGATCTTTCAAACGTCAAATAATAAATTATGGTATATAATCTATTAAAACATATAATTTAAATTAATTTAATTTAATTTAATTTTTATGATTATAATTATAATATGCACCGTGCGTCTCGGAGATGGAACCCCATCTGTTAAGAGCAAACTAAATGAAATTGAAATTTGAAAATCTGGATGTAAACGTTTCTCACTATGGTGTATCCAGCTAAAATACTTACAGGTCTATGGCACTTCCGGTTATACCGGAAATAGTCAACAACTTTGTTATTTTAAATGGAACACCCTATATTCTTTACATTTTTAAGCTCTATAGTAAAATTTAATAGTACTTCATGTACAATACTATTCACCTAAGTCCGCTGGTTCTCGAGTTACATTTAATTCTTTGCAATTCTTGACGATTTCAGATCATCACATTATTAGAGATATTTTTAAATACAAACCTAATAATGGATATCGGTTGGAGGCAATGTCTCAACAGTGGATGGCTCTACCAATTCTTTAAATCAAACTCAAAAAATATTATACAGGGCGGTCACAAATTAATATTGAATATCTCAAATGTAAAAGTGGCTTAAATCATTTTTTTCAAATGCAACAACCCATATATTATAACATTTCTGAATTCTCTGGAAAATTTCAAGGTCACTTTATCAATCAATTATTTTAATAACAATTGAAATTTAGGTATAGAACATATAAGAGAAATGTATACATACAAATTTTCAGATTTCAATTCCATTTAGTTTTTTCTAAACAGATGGCGTTCTATCTTCGAGACATACGCTGTATAGTTATAATTATTGTTAGATACGTATGTTTAGTTGCATACATATACTACAATACGTTTATGACATACGACCGCTGCAACCGCTCAGAGTGCCAACCTAACGTCTCATTCCCGAAATTCCTAATCCAACCTAAAATTCCCCAAAACCAAAGGCAAATGAATTTTTAACGTCATTTGTGACAATTGTAATTTTGTCAGCTGATTAGACAAAGTGGATTTCAATAATTGATTAAACAAAAAAATGGTTCATTCAAATCGATTATCATTGTACTTTTTGATATTTGGTGGTATTTGTTTATTAGAATTAAATCTAAATAGTGTAACAGCTGAAGATGTCTTACCATCGAAACTTACTCAGAATGTTGGTGCTCCAACATTAAAATTTTTATATTGGTAAATATATTCATCGAATAATTTAATTTAATTCAATTCAATATTTTTTACAGTTATTCGTGTGGTTATCGCAAAACCTTCGAGCAATATGTTGAAATACTACAACAAAAATATCAATATATTAAAATCGATGGTAGAAATTATGATCCACCTGGATTTAATATGTATATAGCAAAATTAATTGTATATTAGTTAATTTATTGATTAATTCACTCAATAATAACTAATCAATAATAATTTTTAGGGTATCGCCAAGATGATTGCAATCGTATGTATATTGGGAGCTGTTAATATATTCGATTATATTAATCAACCACAACCGTCATGGTGGATATGGTGTACTGAAAATAAATTGTATGCATGTATGATGTTATTTTTCTTATGTAATATAATTGAAGGACAATTGATACAATCTGGAGCATTTGAAATATCATTAAATGATGTACCTGTATGGTCGAAATTAGAAACTGGTCGTATACCACAACCAGCTGAATTATTTCAAATTATTGAAAATCATATGCAATTTACTGATAGTAAAATTGAATTAGATAATGGTTATGCTAAATAATTCTCAAATATGTAGGCTCGAAATTTTTAAAAATATGGAAGAAAGAAGAAAGTGCGAGAGTGAGACATGCCTATTTTTTTTAAGTATTTAGTATTTACTTTAATTTCATTGGAGAAAAATCAGGTTTTAGTATTTATCTGTACATCATGTAATAATGAATTTGTGATAAATATAAATTATATATAAATCAATTATTTTATTATTATACCTTCTTGGAATGTAAAAGAAACTGGGGTTGAGTAATAACGGAAAAAATCCAAGTTAAACAAATATTTTAATTATCCTTTTATCTCACAGATTTTAAACAATTGGGCAGTGGTTTTTATCGATTACTTAAGGCTTAATATTATTACAAAATAAAGAAAGCAATATAGCATTCTTGTATCAAAAATATGAGTTGGAACAATTCGAGTAAAACCTAAACTACAAAAAAGAAATTCTACATATTTGATTGAAGTTATTATTATTATTAAGTTAAGAATAATAAAAGCTAAGATTGATTTTATGAACACATAAAAGTTCCTTCTGGAAGAATTGTTAAATATGTTTAAAGCACAGCATATATAATAATTTTTACAAAAAAAAAGGAGAAAAAACTAACTATACACAATAATTACATTGATATGGCACTAAATAAATCACGTTTGAGGGGAACTAGTTGATGGTAAAGGTCGACGATGTCTCAATTTCATACGTCGTCGTCGCTCTTCCAAATTCCTATATTGTGGATATTGTAGATTCGGTGAGTATGATTGACTTGATGGATACCGTGAATTACCAGCACCATAAGGTGGCCATTGTGGTGGTTGTCGTAATGGTGGTGATGGTGGTGGTCTATATGGTCGATTAATTTCACTTGGTACTTCTACTGGTACGTTTTGATTGCTACTAGGACGTCGACGTAAACAAACAGCACATCTACTAATTTTGGATGTTAAGAAACCAGCTTTTAATGTTTCTGAACGTGGTTTCCTAAACATTGCATAATCTTCAATTGTTGCAAGCCAATATGATATAGAAGTTGTGTAGTAATTGCAACGACCATGACCATGACATTCGATGAATGGTTTAGGTCGGAATTCTTCTAGACATGATCCTGGTGATACTAGAGATTGACCGGAACCTTGAGCACCGGAATCGGTATGCTGTTAAAATAAACAAGAAAAATAAAAATTATAGAATAGAAATAACAAGTAATAGAAAGGTCACCATTAAGAAACTGTAGCCGATCCATAATTCATCCCAACCATTTGGACATTGTGGTACTTGGGTGGATTGACTGTGGATAGCCATTACTCGCGTGGGCGTTTCACAAACTGAACACCTATCGAAATTTGATCAAAAATTACAATAATAATTTTCCTCCAATATTATATTATACCTTGAGATGTATCGTTGAACTTCAGGTGCTGGTATAGGTGTCATCATAGCTGACATAGGCTCAGTTGTTGATAACCAATAACTATAATCATTACTTTGAGCATAATCACATACATCGTTCAAATTACAAAATAGGAATGGCATAGTATTGAATTTTCTTAAACAACTGCCAGGTGCTCCTAAATCTTGTCCTAGTGGTTTTTCATTACCGAGTATATAGAGTAAAGAAAAACCATCCCATAATTTTACTGTATTTCTTGGACAAACTGGAACAATTTCTGCTTGTGAATGTCGTGCAAATAAAAATCCACGACTTCTAAGTGCTGGAGGTGGTGGAGCTGGTTCACCTCTGAAACCCGGGCGGCCTCTAGCACCTTGTAAGCCAGTCAATCCTCTAAGACCAGCATCGCCAACAATTCCTTTTGGCCCTCTAAAGCCTGGTAACCCTGATAAACCAGCATCTCCCATCATTCCTTTTTGTCCATTAAGTCCGGGGAGACCAGGTTTACCTCTTAAGCCTTCTAAGCCAGGTAAACCTTCAAGACCAGGATAACCAACGTCTCCTGGTAAGCCCGGTAAACTTTCAATTGACCAATCGCCTTGATCACCTTTCATGCCTTTGATGCCAGGATAACCATCAATTCCTGGTAATCCATCGTCACCAGGGAAACCTCTTTGACCTTTTGAGCCCATAATACCAGGTCTTCCAAACAATCCATTTTCACCACGTTCACCCTTAGTGCCATTGTAACCAGGCAAACCAGTAAATCCGACATCACCTTGTTCCCCTTTGAAACTTGATGCAGGCAAACCATAATCGCCAGACAATCCTTTACGTCCTTTTAAGCCAGGTAAACCTGGAATTCCGGCCCTTCCTTCGGCACCAGATTTGCCAGGGAAGCCAGCATTTCCAGGCCATCCACGTTCTCCCTTGATTCCAGGTAAACTTAAACCTGGTGTACCAGGAATACCTGGTGGTCCATCATTACCAACTTCTCCAGGAGCACCTTTCTGTCCAGGATGCCCAGGAATTCCAGGCAATCCTGGGAATCCAGGTCTGCCTTGTTCACCAGGCTCAGGATTGAGACCTGGTAATCCTGGAGGTCCTGGTACTCCATTATCACCTCTCGCTCCAGGTATACCAGGGAATCCAGGTTCTCCTCTCATCCCTTGTGAGCCACTATCGCCAATTGGCCCTCTCAAGCCGGGCATACCAGCATATCCATCATCACCCCGGATACCTTTAAAACCAGACAGTCCATGCATACCAATATCTCCTATATCGCCTTTTTCAGAATATCCGTACGATGCCAAGCCTGGTAAGCCTTGACTTCCTTTCGGACCTTGTTGTCCTGGTAAACCTTCTAATCCCGGAAAGCCAACTTCGCCCGGAAGACCTGGTCTGCCCATGGCTCCTGGCTCACCGTCCATACCGTGCTCTCCTTTCAAACCAGGGAACCCAGCATAGCCAGTATCTCCTCTCTCACCCTTTACACCATCTAAACCACGTAATCCTGGTCTACCGGGATAGCCAGCGAAGCCTTTGTCACCTAGTTCACCAGGAATACCAGTTAGACCAAAATCACCAAGTCTACCCTTCATGCCTGGAGCACCATCTCTTCCAGGTATACCGGGTTCACCTACTTCTCCTCTCTCACCCGGTATACCAACACCATCGGGACCACGGTCGCCTTGTGCACCTTTCAAGCCTGGATAACCTGGTTCACCATCAAATCCAGGCTCACCAATGATACCAGTTACCCCGACGTCACCTTTCGGTCCACTAATAGCAGAATCACCTTTAAGACCAGGAAGGCCATCTAAGCCGTTATCTCCCCTTTGACCTGGTTCGCCTGGGATACCAGGTAGACCACGGATTCCTGCATCACCCGTATCACCACGTGAACCTTTGAAACCGCGCTGGCCAACAACACCTACTGGCCCGGACGGGCCTCTTAGCCCTGGAAGACCAATATCTCCCCTTTCACCAGGCAATCCTGGTAAACCTGATAGACCTAACCTGCCAGGATGACCAGGTAGGCCTCCTATTCCTTCATCACCGGGACGTCCACGTAAACCTGGTAGTCCAGGCTCACCTTTTGCACCCGGATAACCATTTAAGCCATCTATACCATCATCACCTTTCTGTCCCATATCTCCAAATGTTCCAGGTCTTCCTGGATAACCAGGATTTCCAGGTCTACCTGCTAGTCCAGGAAGCATACCCCCAGTCTGGCCTTTAGCGCCTTGTTGACCGGGCAGTCCAGCATATCCTGGACTGCCTTTTGCACCTTTAAAGCCCTTGAATCCAGGAATACCTGGTATTCCCGGGAAACCATCAGGGCCAAAATCACCCATTTCGCCTTTAGGTCCTGGTGGTCCAGGCGAACCAATCTCTCCATTCAAAATTCGGAGTCCCATGTCACCTCGGTCACCTTTACGACCTGGTCCTCCAGGAAAACCAGATAAACCAGGTAAACCAGGTTGTCCTGGGGTTCCGCTTGGACCTTGATCTCCAGAAATACCAGGATAGCCTTTCAATCCTTCAGGACCGGGTATACTAATACCAGGTTGACCAGGATAACCAGGCAACCCTGGCCAACCCATATCTCCTCTTTGACCTTTTAATCCAGTCGGACCATCAAAACCTACAACATATGATTCGTTATTTGAAAATAATCAGTTAATGATAAAGAATGAATATTCAACCTCTATCTCCAGGCTCTCCATCTGGCCCTGGATCTCCTCGTAATTTTGTTATTGCCTGTGGAACATCTCCTCGTAGACCTGGGGGTCCTTCTACACCTGTCTCCCCCTTTATTCCCCTATTCGACAATGGATAAACTTGGTACAGAATTTATTAGCAATTGTGAAATAACTTACGGTCGTCCTGGTAAACCTGCATCGCCCCTCAAAAACTCTTTAGGTATATCGGCAGGCTCACCCTTCTGTCCGGGAAAAGCTGGCATTCCGGGAAGCCCATCTCTGCCCGGTTTTCCAGGAGCACCTATGCCACCCCGTTCACCTTTCGGTCCGATTGGACCTGGGAAACCTCTTTGACCTCTTTCACCTATATCACCCCTCAGTCCAATAAAGCCAGGAAAACCAGGTTCACCAATGTCTCCTTTCTCAGGTATTAACAGACTTTCGGCCGGATATATAAGTCTCCCTTTTGAACCTTTTGCTCCAGGAGCACCCTGTATACCAGGTGTTCCCGGTGTACCATCAAGGCCTACCTCACCCTCTTTACCCATATTTCCAGTTGGGCCTGGTAAGCCTCTTGGCCCAGGAAGGCCTTGATATCCTATTGGTCCTGGTCTACCCATCTTTCCTGGCTCACCAGCATCCCCCTTCATGCCAGGTAAACCTTTCAAATAATATGTTTTATATTTAATTGATTTGTTACATTTATATAATAAATACCTGGACGACAGATTCCACAATCATCTCCACGTTTTCCTTTTAAGCCTGGTATACCGTCGAATCCGTTTGCACCTGGATCACCAGGGAGACCTGGTAGACCACGTATTCCAAAATCTCCTGGAGGACCTCTAATAGGTACACCTCTACCGGGAAATCCTTTCGGTCCTGGATAACCAGTATCTCCCCGCTCACCTCTTTCCCCATCGAAACCTGGCATTCCAGGCAATCCTGGCTCTCCTGGTGGTCCAATTACATCCTCACCAGGTAAGCCTTTCTCACCCATAATTCCAACTATTCCAGGAAACCCTGGTGCTCCTGCATTGCCAGGTCTACCAGGTAATCCATCATTGCCTCTTTCACCTTTAATTGATAGACCTCGGGCACCAGCAATACCTGGCTTACCTGGTGGTCCAGGAACACCTGGGGGACCAACAGGGCCTGACAAACCGGGTCTTCCGGGAATACCACTCACTCCACGTTCTCCAACAGGACCTTCCGGACCTTGCCTACCAGGAACACCAGCAACAATCTCATCTAATAAGGGATCGTAAATTCCAGGTGGACCTTCAGGTCCTTGAACACCAGGACTACCTTGATAGCCGTGTTCACCAGGTAGCCCTTTATCTCCATCAAGCCCCGCTAAACCTTCATAGCCAGGTGCACCTTTGTCTCCCTTTTCGCCGCTAGGTCCGGGTGGACCTTGCCGACCTTCTTTGCCTCGATGACCATCCACACCTTGTTCGCCTTTATATCCTCTTTCACCTTTTCTACCAGCGATTCCCTAATTTACGAATATATAGTTTTAATGAAGATCATGATTCAAACATAGTTTTCGAAATAATTACTGGAAATCCTCGCTCTCCAGTGTATCCTTTCGGGCCTCTAGGACCCATAATTCCTTTTAGACCTTTTTCACCCGGTTGACCTTTGAGGGCATGAACTGGTGGAGGGCCTTCAAACGGTGGTATTTCAAGATTTTCTCCTGGTGGCCCAGCATCTCCAATATCTCCAGGTTCACCTGGTAATCCAGGAATTCCATAACCTATATCACCAGGATCACCCGGTGGTCCCCATGGACCAGCTTCTCCAACAATACCCTGTAAATAAATTATAGACAATGAGCTTTTTTGCTTACTAGGAGCGCAATTGGTCCGGTAGGGACAAACATTGTCAAGGTTATATTATTCGATTTCATGTGTAATTACAGTAATTAGGTATAAAAAAGATGTCATTAACAGAAAATGATGTACGAGAGGCCAAATTAAAATTTGCAATGTAGAGGACAATAATGTAGCTACATTAAAACGCTGGCTATCTTGCCGAAATTTATAAGTAATGTAAAATTAATCAAAAGGTGAGTATGCAGGTTGATTAGAATTGATAAATTTTATTTAATAACAAATAGAGGTGCTTTTTTGTTTATTAATTACATAAAATCATCTTCCATATTGAAATCACGATTATTAATAGTAAATCACCTCCTTCAGAACACTTAAAAAGCTAACTTTTCTCCTATTAGTCTATTGGTTATACGTCTTAAGAAAACAACATCGTCCAATTGGTATGATCCCGATCAAACACTCGATTGTGTTGTCAGATTTGTACCTAGGATGTATTTCCTTAATGACCATTGTTTTCTGGTTTCTCCATATTCCATTCAATTATAACTGAATCATAATTATAGGTCAGTTAATTCAGCTGCTGCAGTGTTATTTAAAGGAGTTCTTTCGGTATTATTTTGTTAAAATGCATTGGAACATTTTGGATAAACATCTTGACAATTGTTTGTTAATCGTAGTAGGTACACACTGAATCGATTTGTATTCATGTCTTCAATTTCCACCTTACCAATAGTCTCAGGAGCTGGATCAGAATTTTCTTCTGTTCGACCTTCACCACTAATAAAATGTTTCGAACAAACCTATGTATATTTTTTTCCTTCTTTAAAATGGATTTCTATCGATATATGTATTTGTTACACCTAAGCTTGTCAATGTATGGTCTCACAAATGGTGTGAAAAACACGTTTTCCTCTGTATATCGATATCGATTATCCAAAGTACAATTTTCATAACTACAATGTTTTGTTGTCATTTGAGGTATTCAATTTATATTATTAGAATGAGACGGTATTTAATGGGGAATTTTTAATGTTTGTCCTACCGCATGTGCTGCCATGTCGAAATTAAATGGGACACTATTCTCAGGAAAAAGGCTCATTAAAAAAACTTTGAATCGAGATAATAACATACTGGAGTACCAGGTGGTCCTCGATAGCCAGGTGGACCTTGTGGTCCTTGTAAACCAGGTATTCCTTGTTGTCCATCTAAACCAGGTTCACCGCGATCTCCTTTCGTTCCAATTGAATTACCACCACCATCTCCAGGCTCACCACGGGCACCTTGAAAACCATGTGGTCCAGGTAAACCTCTAACACCCGGTCGGCCAGGTGCTCCCTGTGCTCCAGCAGCACCATCTGTACCATTACAACCATCTAAACCAACTGGTCCTCTAAGACCTGAATCACCAGGTATACCCTAATAAAAAAATTCGAATTAAATCCGTTACATTTTTTTCCATTTATTGATAAAATAAATAAATGATAAACTCACCGGCCGGCCGGGAATACCTTGCAGTCCTCGTCCACCGTCATCACCCTTAAAACAACAACCACATTACAATTAAGTTATTGGATTGTAATCCAAAATAAAATTACTCTAGGTCCTTTTTCTCCTTCACCACCATATTCGCCACCTTCACCCTTTTCACCTTTGGGACCTTCAGGACCTGGTGGACCGATATCACCATAATCGCCAGGTGGTGCTGGTAATCCAGGTAAACCGGGACTACCTAATTTGCCTTTAATTCCAGTACAATCACATTTATACGCTTTTGAACCATTCAAACAGCCGGTACATTTCTGGAAATTATGCGCAAAAAGAAAAATATAGATGAATATTTAAAAACGGTTCTCATTGACCTGGTGATTTTTAATCAATGAATAGGTCAACATCTAATATTTCGATTAAAAACAAAAATATCTAAATTAGGGTATTAGATTTTTGTACAATTTTGTAACCGTCGGTTAAGGGTCATTCCATGTTCATGTTCCAATTAATTTTGATTATCATTCAAATAAACAACAAAAGTTTCATTAACTAAAGACTTATCTTTTGATGATTGTTTGAATAATTTACATATATAGGAAAGTTATGTCCATATGTTTTATTTTTTTTAAATAGAGGACATTTAGTGGGTGTTCCTTCCATATGTCCAAAATGACCTTCAGCACCGGAAATTCGGAATATTTTAAAGACTACGAAATCGACAAAAAATTAATAGCGATGCAAATATTTAATAGTTTTAAAATCATTATCATCATCAACATCATTAAATTTGATAATTGATATAACAAGTGTTTTAAAATTGAGTCATTTGATAATGTATTGAAATAGATTCAAGTGTGGCTTTTTTTGGTCAATATATGAATGTGTAGGTTCGAATTGAAAGAAATCAAAAGTGTTTTTTATTTGAATAAATTTTAGAACAGAGGCGTACTTGTCTAATTTTGTCTGTCTATACAGAGAATCCACTATATTCTATAAATTATTTTCAAGGAAATAGTGGGACTCTTGTGCGCTGAGAAAAATAGCACAATAATAATAATTTTAGAGACAACAATAAATCGTGACAAGTGTATAAAATAGTGTGGGAATTCATAATTATGAAAAATATATATTGTTTCGTTTTATTTTCCAGATTTTTTGAAAGAATCACAAATCAGAACTTTGAAAATTACCAATCAGTTGTCCTTAATATTATTAAGTTGTTTTATTGTTAACTAAAAATAATTTGGAGCTTATAAAATCTTGTTACACAGAAATCAGAATTTGATCTTGCTTTGCTAAATATGAGAATTATGAGAAATTGCGCTTTTTTGCATGATCAAAATCAAAACCATAGGATTTAAATGCAACACCAAGACTACGAGAGCGCGAATGAGACAGATGGCAAAGGTATTATAGTCTTGCTTTGCTCAAAACCTGATTATAATTGAGAGACAAGAAATTTTGAATACCTCAAAAATTGAAGACTTCATTCAAAATTGAATATCCAAATCCAAGATCAGGATTGAATTAGTCATGGTCTTGCTTTAGTCTTTGCTGAAGAACTGATTATAATGAAGCCACAAGAAACGATTGAAAATTATCAAAAATTTAGCCTCTTATTGATATGATTGAATACGTAAGACAAAACGAAGACCAAGATTGAATTGTTGATGGTCTTGCATTGGAAATTATCAGAAATTGAGTTTTTGAGAACTCCAAGACCAATATTAGGATTGAATACGTAAGATTAAGGCTGAAAGAGCAAAATCGAGATCGATAGTAAGACTATAACGGTCTTGGTCTTTGTTTGTACGAGACCTGATAATAATTGAGTCACAAAAAATTTGGAAATTACTAGAAATTGGACGTTTTGTTACAAGATTGCGTACGCAAAACCATGTAAATTATGGAAAATTCAGCAAGAAAACCAAGACCAGGATTAAATAAGCAAAACTTACTTGTTAGACAAGAATTGAATTGTTGCAGGTCTTTCATTGGTCAACACCTGACTATAATTGAGTTATAAAAAAATTGGAATTTATCAGAAATTAAACTTCTTGGCAAGACCAAGACCACGACCAGGATTAAATACTCAAGATCAAGAGTAATTGAAAATTTCAAATAATTTTCTTAAATAATTGATTAGATGTATAATTTATTCACTCATAAATATTTGAAAATTACCAATCATTTGTCCTAAATATCATTAAGT
>JAZBGX010002273.1:0-13691 GCA_037414775.1 Zonitis immaculata | reverse complement strand
ATTTCCCAATTTAAATCTAAATAGAATAGAATTATCGATTCAATTGGATGATTATTATTCGATTTTCAGTTTTACCACATAGATTTTTGGATAGTTAAGAAATCGGTTGTTGTTATGGCGTGGACATACGGGACGCACTTTCAACGGACGTTTCATGTACATGTGTCCCGAAAGTTAGGGGCAGTAAGACATACGTATAGAATCAAAACTGCTATAGTACTATTCCAACTTTTTAATCGGCAGAATTTGTGACGCGCTGCCTACTAGACTTGACTGTAGCAATTTTTCTATTATGTCAGCTGAAATTTCCATTGAACATTATTATCCTATGCATGTTTAATTTATGAAGTATCAAGATTTTTGAGAATCCAAGGAAAATTCACATTTAAGAAAATATTTTTTGAAAACAATATTACCCAACTACTGATTCTTATCGTATGATAAGAATAGAATTTAGAGCCAAAGTGGTCCATTTAAAATAAGATCATTATTGATGAGGAAATATGTGATTATATTTCTCAATTGGAAAATAAAAATAAAATACTTGAATTTATTTGTTTAAAAACAATTTGGAAATGTGTACCTATAATACGTATAGGTACTTAAGAATAAACGTATCTCAAGACCTAATTGGAATATCGTTTTGAAATTTTGGTCGAATAAGTTTTTCAAGAAGATCGACCTTTACAGAATATACCCATGTTACTTCCGGTTATACCGGAAGTCGCTATCAGCTTCCTTATTTCAGATATAATACTTTATATTTTATTGAATTTACGAATACGACGATCAGTTTGTTGTCTTCGAGATATTCCGATATCTTCGAAATATTTTCTAAATACTCACAGTACCTTATTAGAAAATTCATCACTCAAATAGCGTTTGTGCTGTTTACAGGTCATTGATTTTCCAGAATATTTATCATTTGACACGCTTCCACTACTACTGGCTGCATTGAATTGAAGCCATTTGAATTGAACGAAAATATTTTGTGTTTAAATGGTACAGCCCTGTATGTTTTTTTTTTCACTATTAGTTAGGAGTATTCCTGCTCTACAACTTTTATACATCCATCAAAAATTCAAAACGATACTCTAATTAGATATAGAGACGCGTTTGAGGAGTTTTATCATTTTTTAGAAGAAAAAAAAACAATTAAAAATCGTTTATTGATAATTATTTGATAATAATTATTCAATTACATAATCTGAATTATCGGCGATCCAATCCAAATAAGAACTGACTCTCGTAGAAACCGATGGCATGCCATCTAAACAGCTCGCTCGCGAACCAAATGATATTATACCAATCTAGAAAATTCATACGAGCACAATTTTATTGTTTGATTGTCATAATCTTATTATTATGTACTATTAGGGTGTGTCAAAGATATATTTTTCCTATTTTGCGTTGGAAATGGACGTATTACGACAGAAGAAGGAGTGAAGAAATATCTATTCTTTACATTACTTTTGAGTGTAGAAATATCGGGGAAATTTTATTTTTCAAAGTTGGTGTCACCAGGTAACTATCTGAAACGTCACTTTTTGATAGATTTTAAGGTTAACGAAAAGTCGATTTTTATTTTTATAACAGAAGTAATTCCATTAGTGTTTCTATTTTCCATAATTTCCCGTAATTCTGGTGGAGTACACACATTTTCATTAGATAATCGCATTAAAAATGGAGATTGAAACAAATGAAAATCAACTTGATTTATAAGAATAAAAAATTGAAAATCGGACAGACAGAATTTCCATTTGTTTCATTTGTAATACCAACTCCTATAAAATTCCCTAATTTTTAGGCTTTAATTTGTTTTAAAAAAAAAAAAAGGTACAAAAGGATGCAAAATAAGGAAAATAGTATAAAAAACTCATTTCAGAAGTCAATTCCTGCACTCGACCATTGAAATAACTCGTGCTAGCGCACTCGTTTTTTAAACTAAGTCTCGTACCGGAATTGTCGACTTCTGAAACTTGTTTTTTAATATACTTTTCCAATGCTATTTAAATGGGAAATGGGAAATGGAAAATTACGATGGGCCACTCCCAATATTAATACTAAGGTCTCAAGTTTAAGCTCGATCATATTTTTTTTGGCACACCCAAATATGTATGTACACTAAATATATTTACTTGTATTCCGTTACTAGTGATTAATGGACCACCAGAATCACCCTTACATGTTCCATGTTCAGACATTTGTGATGTACAAATATGTGCATACTGAGATACCGCCGGAAAATATCGCTTACAATATTCATTCGAAGCAACAATAAGTGAGGTTGCTAGCAAAACTTCACTTGCAGAGTCTCGAGAGTCTGAAGTTTGACCCCAACCAACTACTATAACTTTGTTACCTACCAAATCATCAAAGTTTTGAGTACGTTGTGGCAATTTTGCTAGTTGAATGTATTCTGCCGAAAAAAGTCCATTTATAATTTAATTTCGATTGATATAAATAAAACTAAAAGGAAATTACCATTCAACACAATTGGTTCTGGTGATGTTACCAAAGCGATATCGTTTATATAATGGACTGGATCGAAGTCTGGATGGTTCACAACTTTGGTTGCTACGAAATGTATTTGAGTTGGTTCACTGGTACTGACGTTATGGGCACCTAATACAACTCCCACTTCATTTGATCTAAATAAAATATTTGCAATAATTAATTGTAAAATTTTAATTATAACTTATAATATTTACAAAACACCACAATGGGCAACTGTTAGAATTGTTGTTGGTGAAATTAAAGTACCTCCACAAAGATTATCCAAATTTTCACCAAAAAATAATGCTACCTGGAATAAATAAGGTTTTTCAATTCTTCGTTCAATTATTTCGAGTAAAATATATTGAAATTGTCTTGGATCATACTTGATATGGTATTGAGTGTGGTGGAACTTCTTCACCACCTATAATCCGTAAATTTGGTGATTTTAAATTTGTTGTTGGATAGTTTAGATCGATTGAACGTATTTTAGACCAATCTCGCTTAGCCTGAAATCAAAAAATATTTTTGTTTCACTTGACTACAACGTTTTTTCCAATATTCAAGGAAAGTAACCTCTTGAGCAAAATTTGTACTTAAATCCTATTTTATAATGCTATCATTGAGTCTAATTAATTATTATCAAACATTTTTACGTATGCGCAGTAAACTGATTCATTTGTGACAAAACAGGTGTCTACAATAACATCAGTTTTCACATAGAAAGAACCTATCTCACCAACTTGAATATTAAGTGCTTACCATTTCAGTTTAAAGTTTTCCCGCTTAAAATGCATTGAAATGAATTTTGTATTTTTATTTCATTTCCTAATGCTCCGGTCACCTCTGACGCTCTCTCAGATCTCGACATCCAGTTTCTTGTAATATATTAAGGATTCAAAGTTACTTTTGTCACTTTTGGCGCAGGTGTCAAGATCATTTTTTTGAATCAAATGCTTACTTGTTCATTTTTACAGCGTAAATCGATTAGTAAGTATCTATAGAAAAAATAGGATAGATTCCTTTAGGAAATCTGATATTCTTTCAGAAATATTCTATGCCCAAAGATGCTCAAGCTTATACTTCTTGAGCTACATCAGTAAGTATGCGAAAAATCAAATTTGAACACCCTAATTTGTAATTATTTATTATTTTTTTACACTTTCATTGCCTTACACAAGTTGTTGTCGCTGAAAAACTATGAGTCTGAGCAACTTGGGTCATTTCTATCTTTCAGTTTTTTGTTCACAATCGTTTAGCGCTGAAATTTTATCACTTTACTATTTCTCGCCTTTCTGGTTTTGCTATGGCTCCGATTCAGTTCAATATTTTTGACTGATTGTGAGTACCGATATTGCCAGATACAGTAGAAGCTCTATATAGCTCTGTATAGAACGGATCAAATACTATTTAGTCTAATGTTAAAATTATCGGTATATAGTGAAGCTGAAGCTCTCTATAGTGGAATTTTTACAATTACCATCCTAAACTCCACCCACATTAGTACTAGTTTGCCAGGTAGTCTCGTGTTTGTTCTCACATTCTGTTATCGGATTGAATAGGATTACAAGTCTGCCTTACATTTTGGTATTAGAAAGTGTAGGTTTTCGAGAATATGCTTACAGTGATGTTAACGAAGCTGTTGTAAAATGATTTAAAGTAAATCGAGTCCGCAAATCTCCTCATTCTGGAAACATGATTGAAAAAAAAGCAAAGCAATATGCCAAAGAACTAAACCAAACAGATTTTCAAGCCAGCAATGGATGGTTGCAGTCATGGAGAAATCGTCATGGTATATTGTGCAAAAGTCATGTGAAAGTGCAAGTGTTAGTGGCAATGAATGTTATATATGACGTGAAACTGTGTTGGAAGACGTGTCGACACGATATCAACCAAAAGACGTTTTTAATGCTAACGAAACTATTTTTTAAGCGTTTTCCAAACAGAACTTTAACATTCAAAATTATTTTGAAAGAAGATAAGCATTTTGCAAGACCGCTCTATATAGTGTAGAGCTCTATATAGTGAAATTTTCCACTGTACTTTCACATTTCACTATATAGAGCTTCGACTGTATTTCTATGAAATGACTGATGATTTCAGGAAAAAAAATGTTCAACCATGCCCGGGTGGGCATTGTATCATAAATTACAACAAACAAACAACTTACTTTTTAAACAATTTGATATTAATTATCGAAAATAATTTTTAAAATGAAATATTTTATCTTGAACCGAACTATTATTGTAATATTTTCTACATTAAATATTCTATAAAATTATGTCGAAATTACAATCGACAGTATATAGGTACTTAACAATATATTTTCTTATTTATTCAATAATATATGATGGATGAAGGGGACTGGCTACTGGTTACTCTTACTCTACCCTATAATATGTAATTATAACTCTAATGCATACCTTAGCTGATGACAAAAACAAGATTGATATAATGAAAATAATTGAAAATTCCATTTTCATCTATACTTGTACTTTGATATTACTGATATTTTTCGAAATTGTTACTTTTTATATATAAATACCATATTTACACGCAGTTAGAGCCTGGAAAATTTCAATTTCTCCACTGATAAGAGTCATTATCGCAATTTTCCCAACTTAGATTAAGAGAATTCTTCTAGATTTTTATTCGATAAGAATGAATATTTTCTTGTCAGAAAATATAATTTTTATTAAGTATTTTTTTTTTTATTAAAGTAAATTAACGATTATTATTTAAAAGTCTACAACAGCGATTGCCAAACACATCAATGTACTACGAGCTTCTTGAAATCGCCACCATATCAGACACATCGTTATTTTTTTCAACAATTCTCCATTGATTGACCTTACATTCAGTTTAAATATTAATTCAACCATTTGCACTGGAGAAGTATTGACACTTTTCCAGGAGGATACAGAACATGCTATGTCAATCTGTTTTCCTGGATTTCTTATAAAATAAGAAGTGTATAAGATTAGTCCCTACTGGATGGATATTTTAATTAGGTAGAGCGGAGCGTGACTGGAGCGGGAGTGGACTGTTACCGATAGTGTGAATGCATACATTGATTCTCATATGATAATATTTTACCAGACCGAGACTAGAGCGAGAGCGGACCGTGAGTGGCACTATAGTGTGGATCATCCCTAATAGTCCGTGGAAAAAATGCCCAAAATCGAGATGCTGTTTATGTTTCAAATATTTATTCATTAAAAATAGACAGAATAAATAATTATTGTTTACCTCTGTATAGTCGGCTCTAACAATAAGTAAAAGAAACAAACAAAATATCATTTGCAAATACAGTTTTATCCTTGAAGAAGAAGATTGATAGACGTCAAATTTTAATTCTATTAATATGAAAACAAAAACAAAACTATACATCTACTTTTAGTTTAAGTTTATTGTCGTGAAACTTCTTTCATGGTTTCCCTTAAAACAAACAACAATTGAAAATGATCTAAATAGATAAAAATAGGTTTTTCTTGCAAATTTGTCGGCATTAAAATACAAGAAATTCCCAACCGGATCATATAATAATACATATGCAAGCTCAAAACTATCATGTTGCAAGACTACTATAAATTATAATGTCCTAGCTATTCTTCCATAATAATTGTCACATGCGAATTATCTTATACTTGTACAATTTTTTTTTAATGGCTTGATATAATGAACGTCGCTATAATTAAGTAACGTATTCACTTTATACCGAATGACCAATACATATTATATACATATGTTGTATACCTATAGAAAAGTTACTTCTTGTATATAGTATTGTGGAGGGGTGGCATTCCAGTACACGCAGTCAAGGTCTCTCACTTCTTCTCGTTTGCACTGAACTCCAAACCAACAGAAAACCGAGAATTAGCTAAGTATAGAGAGTGTTGAGAGAACGACTGTAGAAAGATCACTGGTCCATTGACATTTCAGAATCTCTAAATAAATTTAAAAAAAAAATTGTTTAAAACAACATTATTAATAATAATTTATTGTTATTATTATTGTTAATTAATTGAATTGAACAAAAATTGAGTGTAGTTTATTTTGAAAGTTTTAGTGAATTGCTAAAAATTATGAGGTAGTGTTGTAACGGTCATCCTATAATTATGGGGATGTTGTCCAGAACAACGATCGATATGACCGCTAATTGTACAACTAATCGATCAATTCAATCAGGTATTTTAACAATCCACTTCCTATCCATTTACTATCGTTAACAACAATTATAACAGATGTTTAATTTTTTTGCATTAAAGATTTAAAAAAAAAAACAATTTGCTATTATCACAATAATTAAACAATTGCAACCGTTTAACAATATCGACTGACAAATGAGAAATTCAACTATTTTCGTTAGAAAATGCAACTTGCACTTGTTTATTTATGATTTCCGCTAACAATACCAGGTATAGAAAATAACGAATTCTTGTGAATATACCAACAATAAATACAAATAAAATAAATTCTATTTGATGTGAAAAGCTTTTGTTGAATTTTAACGGCGCGTGATGTTCGATATAATAAAAGGACGATGGACGCTTTCCTATATTATACCTGGGTCTCTATCGTTCAATTCCAAATACCGTGAGAGATTTCAACAGAGGTGCAAGCCACCAAACACCGTATACGATTATCATCGAATTATAAATAAATAATTTCGAACAAAATGTAACAACATTAACACCTCACAGAACAACCTTAAATAATTAAGAAAAAAAAACAAGGCTTTTATTTATAAATAATTATTAATTTTGTTGAAATATAAAAATTACAATTATAGACGGTTTCTAATTAACTTTCATAGATGTGCATAACTGTCTATATTTCTATATGATAGCTATCTTATTGTTTGTTGTTGTCTCGTTTCCTTTATGAATTTTCATGTAGATTTTCATATTTCTAATTTTTTTTAATCACAATAAAAAACCTACCGCTAATTAAATTAAATATAATTTTAAACCTTGTAATTACTGGGTTTACTATAATAAATCTCAACATTATTATAATATCATAATTATGATTCTACCTTTTTATTTTGTCGAAAATTGATATAAAAAGAATATTATGCCTCCTGTGAGGTTTGAACTCACGACCCCTGGTTTACGAGACCAGTGCTCTACCACTGAGCTAAAGAGGCCTTATTATAAACCAGCAGCTATTTTGTCGTATTTAAAGAACACAGTTAATTAAATTGAAAAGAAATTAATGAAAACCAATAATTAAACAATTAAATATCAATATAATGCCATAATATTCGAAAATAAAACACTCGATAATGATAGGCATAAAATGATTTATATAAGCCGACCTCACAGTATTGAAGAATATTTGTAACCTTAATCTCTTCAAACAACTAACAATTATAATTAAGTTTCGAAAAAAACTTTCACGAAACTTGATCGAAATTAATCATTGTCCATTATTTCTCTCTATCTCTCGCTCTAACATCCCCTTTAATTGGTAAATACCTGAGAACTTGGTGAAAAATGAATGAAATTCTAAGAATTTGATGGGAGAAATTTTGGAATAAATTAAGAATTAAGGAATTTTCAGGGTTGTGGTTCATTTATATACAAAATTGAATTCTCCGGTATCTAATGAGATTCTTGAGAACTCAAGAATATTTTCGATTCAAAGTTATAATCGTGTTTTATGGTTAGAGAAATGGCGGTTTTCGAAAATCAAGTCCCGGAAACATTTTAGTAATTATGTTGGTAAAAATTGAATGTATCTTGTTACAGATGTGGCAATTTAAGCTGCAACAATCACCATGTCATCTCCATCGCCTGATCCACAAAAAGTCGTCGACCATACATATCAATCGAGTGAAGCAAGTGATCATGGTTTATTATCATCATCCCAATCACATACATGTACATGTTGTAATGAGAAACCATCAGAACCACCAGCACCATTATTACTACCACCACCAACCAAGACTGATCAAATTCATCACCATCATTTATCATCAACAACAACACAACATTGTATAACAACAAAATCAACATCCCATCGTCATAATATAATTGGTTTAAATCATATACAAACAAATACAAATCATATACATCCAATCAATAATCATCAATCTGTACATGCTCATGTACATGCATCACCAAAGACTGGCCGTAATCCGAAGCATGTAACAGCAACATGTACATGCCATTTACAAGAAAATATAGATGGTATTACCGAAATTGATAATAATTTACAAACAAATCGTAAATTAGAAGCTGATGATCGTATTGAAGTATCACCATTACCACCAGCTTTACCACCACGACCACCACCTAGACCTAGATTTGATGGTAGTTTAAATTCGCGGCATCGTTCGCAAATTTGTAAGTTTTTAATTATATTTTATTTTTCAAATTGAATAATATTAGTATGAGATTGCGTATTTGAGTAGTCGGCTCTGAATATCGACCAAATCGAGAGGGAAAAGACGCCAGCGTCGTTATGGCGACGCCTATAAAATAACGTCGCTCCCTATAATCATTCCCCCTACAAGTCGATTGTTTACATTTTTTCCCAGTGTTTAGTAATTTTGTTTCTCGATATTAATTGATAAAAAATAATATAATGCATGGATATCCGGTAATGCAAGTGGTTCAATACCATATACCATCAACAATCCCACAATTTCCGCCCCATATTCCACATGGTAATTATATATATATATATATATATATATCCATTTTTTAGTATTTTATAACAAAAAATAATTTAAATGAATTGCAATTTTTTTCTTCTTATAGCCAATCCAAATCAGGGTGGTATTCGGAAATATGTGTTTTGGTGTTGTGTTTGTGGTGGTTTAGCCACAACATTGGGCGCCTTATTTCTAGCTGTATATTTTTTATTACGTTCATATACATCGACTTTGGGTTATTTCGAAACAATTCCAACATTTGTGCCTGCAACAATGGTAATTATAAATAATTTATCTGATTAGTACTGGAAGTAATTCATAAATTGAATTTTTAGTTAATTTTGACTGGTTTATGTGTGATGAGTTTAGCCCGACGGAAAAATCGTTATAGTTATTTGGTAAAAAAAAAAAAAAAAAAATAGAATACAATTTAAGAATATTCTCGAAAGTATTTTAGGATAATTTGAATTAATTTGTAGATCAAGGTGTGTGGCTTATGTTGTTTGGTTTGTGCATTAACTTGTGTTTTAGTAACAATAACAACAACAGTTATACATATGAATCGTTTGCAAACATTAAGGGAGTGTGTTTATACGCAGAAAACACGAACATGTACCTGTTATTCAGTTTTATTAGAATCTCATTCGCATGCAGATGATGGTGAGTTTTTATTTGTTTGATTTAATTCATGACCATGCCCAATTTTCAATCAATCGTGTTATGCCGTAGGTATGAGATTCATATTCGATTCAACGCCTGATTGCGAAGTAATCCATGGAGCTTTATATTCATGTCTAAGAGCCATGTTTGGCCTTTCAGTTAGTGGTATACTTGTTTGTATATTTTCTTGTATGTTAGTCTATCAATTATTAAGGTAAATCTATTATTGTTATTATTATGATCATCACTCTAATTATTATTTCTTCATTGCAGTCATGAGAAAAAAAAGATGTATTGGGAACAATTGGAATTGCGTTGTAGATCATTCTATCAACAACACACAAGTGGACCACAAACTAGTTCTCATGGTTCTATAAGAGGACCACCAATACCACCATCGACTTATTGTAGTTGTTGTGAAGAATGTCGCTATCCACCTCTACCAATTGGTCCGCAAGTTTATCCATGGGACAACCATCATCCCAACGAACGGTATATATAATCATCAATACTTTAAACAATTGATCAAGACAATTGGTATATTTTAAGGTTTTGGACTCCTGGTAGAATCGGTAATTTCTATTCACCAAATCCAGGAGAAGATGGGCCTCCAGTTGTCGATAATTCGAATAGAGAACGTTCGGCGAGTGGTTGGAGTTGGAGACGATTACCATGGACACGAACCAATAACGTCCAAAATGAAGCGCAACGGTATTATTTTCAAAATAAATAGCTTACAATTAAACAAAACAAAATTATTGATAATTTATATTTTAAATAGGGACAATTCGTTGACATATCAAGTTGGCAGTAGTAGTGCAGATAGTCAATATGGTTTTAGTAATCGTAACCATGATATGCTTCAAGACCCAAATACTGGCTCAAGTGGGTCTTATAGTATTTTAGATAATCGTCCACCACCACCAATTGGTGGTGTTTATGTTTGGGGTCCACCACCACCTTATTCAAATCCAAATTCACCGGCTAGACACAATTCACAATCACCAACAACACGTTATCATCATGTCCATCATCATCATGCCCATACACATGCTCATGAATCGCATTGTCAAATGAATGAAGATAATCGTTTTAGAAATTCACGTCGTACAAGACAACATTTGAATAATAATAATAATAAAGATAATTATGAAAATACCGCTGAAGTAGAAGTGCAACAGCATCATCATCAACAACAACAACAACAACAAATACCACAACAATTACAACAGACACAACAAAATGATAATGAAAGTACGGATAGCTCGAGTTGTATCGATCGAATCACGCATACTTTACCTGTTAGGAAGATTAAGAAAAAGAATGATGTGGCATCGGTGAAATCGACAACACCACAGCAACCACAGCTAAATAGTGGAAATAATCGGACAATTTTCAACCAAAATAATGAAGATGATGAAAAATTAGATGATGATAATAATTATCATGAACCAACAATAAATGATAAAACAAAAATCAAATCTGATTCTCAACAACAACAACAATGTCGATTTTTACCGAGATTACAAGGTGTGGAAAATGCTGCATTCCAAAAACAAGAGAATACGAATCAGAAACCGGAAACTAGTGAATCGGAGGTATATTTTGCTGATGTTAGTAGTTGTTGTAATATATCGGTAAGGAATGATGGGCAAGATTCATCATTATATGATGAAGCATTAGAAACACAAAATAATCGATTAAATTCTGATAATAATTCAACGACAACAACGAATACGATAACAACAACACCAACAATAGCAACAACATCAACAACAATAATAGAAGATGAAGATTATTTAGCACATCGTATGGGTAATCGACAAATGTCGATACGTAGTCGTATGCCATTTCCATTGCCTGTTAATGATGATATCAACGAATTTAAATCGGATTTAATCAAAAAAGACTTATCACAAAATAGTTTAGGTAGTAGTAGTGTTCAAACACCATTAACAGAAAGTACAGATGATGCTATCACACCGGTTGATTGTTGTAATTATTTCCCTGATAATAGTCAATGTGGTGGTATTGAACAGCAACATCGAACTTTTGCTAATACGAATTTAGATCATTTTTTAGCACCAGATGCCCAATACGAAATTATTCAAGAACAAGAGAATTTCCGAACGAATACTAGCAATTTGACGAATACAATATCCGGTTTGAATTCAAATTATTATAATCAAAATAATTATAATAATGCCGCAAGTCCAAAGATTGTACCACCAAAGACACTAAATTTGAGTCCGCCGCCGCCGCAACAACAACAACCACAATCGCAACAACCACAACAACAACAACAACAATCAACAAATCGCCGTAATATTGGTTCAAATATATCAACTTTAATACAAAATTTAGGTGGTAATCCAGTCGGTTTATTGTATGGTGAAGCGAATTGTGTTGATGATGAAGAAATACAAACGCAAGGTTCGCACAGTGATGGTACGATGGATTCTGGATGGCATAGTGGTTCGGAAAAAACTGAAAATAAAACCCAAGAAACTAGTGATCCTGTTGATGTTTAATTTTTTTTTATTAATCTCACATTAAGAATAATTGCGTAGATTATTTATAATAATTTGACAGAAAAAAAATTGATAAAAATTACATTCCTAATTCATATTTCTTCTAATAAATAGCTTTAATTTTGATGTATTATAGTTGGGCAATATGAATTGTAAAGAAATCAAAATATTTTGATATAACTATTTAAGTAAATAAAATAATAAAACAATTTGCTCCTTTGATTGATTTTTTTTTGCATTCATAAAATTAATAATTAAATTTTTCATTGTTTAGAAATTGAAAATCTTCATTGAACGTTTCATAAGTAAAAAGACAAGATAATTACATCACTGTGGCTCTGTGACTATTCGCCCGACCTACGGACTCGCATGAAGCTTTTTCTCACTACCACGACCTCTTACATACACGGGAAAGGTTCCGCTATTCCTAAATCCACCGTGACTGAACTGTAGTTGAGTTCTCCACGTACACGGCAATTCCACATAGGTCTAAAAATCTCCAAGTATTATCAGAAATTAATACGAGTTGGTTTCTATTTTCACCAATTGAGAACTATACATGAATCAACAATTTCTCGTTAGTATGGAGAGTTCAAGCTTGAACAGATAAGTCTTAGCGACAATTCAAGAGCAGGCCCACTAAAAGCGACAATAACTGGACAAAACGTCACTGTTGTGCACAAGCCCCTCAACGAAGATCGACATGTGGCATATTGCGGAATTGAGGCATCTTTGGGGATTTCAAGAAAATTTGCAAAAAGAATTGTGTATAAAAAAAAAGTTTCCGATGGCCGAAAAACAAAAAGCAGCTAGTATGAATTGGTGTCAAAAAACTCGAGTCCGTTTTAACGCCGGCAACAATAAAGACGTTTGTTGATTGTGAAAAATCTTGAATTTACTCGTGCGAGCCGAAAAATTAACGCCAATCGCCGGTTTGAATGTTCCATTTGGAAAAAAGCCCACATTTTGTCAATCGTTATCGAAACATTTGTTTGCCACAAGCTTGGAGAATTTGACTGTCAACAAGAGAATGCAAGCTCGCACAGGACAATTATATTTTTAACACAACAAAGCGTCGAATTGTTGCACCATCCAACGAGCTTTTCCCTAACGATTTCTTATCTTGCATGGTGAAAGGTAGTCGTAGAAAGAGCAGTCGATGCTTCCCAAAACGCAATTATGATTGTACCAACAAGCTAGAGTTGGTTCGAACGTATGCAAGAGAGCCTCAATCTTTTTTGGAGAATACTTCTAGAGACAATAAAGTTGAAATTTTATGACAAATAATTTTTTTTTCTAATAAAATTGTATAAACAGTTGCGAAAAGTCTTTTTTCTATTTTG
>JAZBGX010002272.1:0-13691 GCA_037414775.1 Zonitis immaculata | reverse complement strand
TGGAAATCGATTTAATAATAATATTACAACAATTTTTCATACCCTTTTAACTCAGAATTCCAATAAACTACTCCAAACAATAAGGGAAAACATAGAAATATTAATTATTTAATTCATAAAATTCCATTTTGCCAAATTATTAATAAAAACGAAACGCCATCTATCAATCATTAGAAAAGTTACCGTAAATCTATTGTCTATACAGAATTTGATTGGTTGTCGTGTAAATTATACGACCAATCATTGTTTTTAATTGAATTAAAGCAAGATTCGAAATTTCGAATATTTGATGATTTTAAAATCCTACTATTGGCGACACTGGTATTATTGTCATTGTCGCAAATTTGAGGTTAGGTAAGTTAACCTCACAAAAAAAAATGCTATTGTTCTCCGAAATCAACAACAATAGTTTATTATTGAAAGGAATTGTTGAGAAAATTCTTAAAAGTGGTTTATTACTTGATGAAGATTTAGAGAAAGTTCTTGATATTCATGGTAATGATTTCGAACAAGAATCTAATGGCAATTGTACCAAATTCTTATCAATTTTTAGTGTCTTGATTGTGCCTATATTGTATTTATTTATAAATCTGCAAATATTACAATTATTTATTTATATTTCAGTATTGTTTGTTGTAATTATTTGTTTATTGTTATTGAAGAATAGAACAAGAATCGATTGTGAATTGATAATAAATGGATTATCGCAAATTTATAAAATAACCGTATCTATTAAAAAATATATGGAAAAACGGTATGATGCAACTAAAACTCGATTGAATCCATCAATTAATCAAATGAAATCGGATTTTATTTATTTAATTGATTATCAAAAATTAACACATTTAAAATTTCTAGAAATCTGTTTAGAATTTATTAAAATCAATTTAGAAAAATTGCCAAATAACAATCAATCAATAATGGATAATTTAAATAATAATATCGAATTGATTGCGACTTTGAAAAATCAACAAATTACAACTATCGAAGATGCTTTACAATTTGAAGAAACTCTAAAAGATGTCACGATACTTCTAACATCATTATTTCTATACATGTTGTGTTATCTATTTGGTTTGATTATTAAATATGATTGTGTGCTATATTTGTATAATTATCAGATAAATCGTATCGCTAGAATATCGTTGGACTATACAAAAGAGTTGCAAAATAGATTCGATCAAATCCAATACAAATTTCTGAAGAAAAACGATTTTAATACGAATTCTATTCCGACAATTTCTAAACGTAATAATATACGTGAAGCTGCATTACAAAGTATTAAAAATGCTTCATTACTATTCGAAACTATCAATGATTTCTATAATAAATTACAAAATGAAAGTGATCATCGAATGATTTGTTTATATTTCGACAATTTAAAACAACAAACTTACGATTATTATAAATCGATTGAGATTTGGTGTGATATTTATAATATTTCGATGCAACATAGTCGTGATAGTATTAAAATTGAAAATGATGATGATGATGATGATGATAGTGGTAATCAAGATGTTATCGATGATAAGTCTATTTATAATTTCGATGATATAGAAAATGTTGAAGATTTGATAACAGCAATGAATGAAGATTATTATGAAGGTGAAGGTAATGAAGAAACTTTGAAATATCAAGAAACACCCGATGAAATCGATAAAATCAAACAATTCAAATTATTATATAACGAATTGAAATATAAATTGATAACAAATCAACGTTTCAATAAAGCCCAACAACGCCATAATTTGGACGATAAACCAATCGAATTATCACCACTTTTATTGTCACCATTACAATCACCACCGCCACTTTTGTCACCATTACAATCGCCGTCTCCACCACCACCACCGCCACTTTTGTCACATTCACAATCTCCATCACCACCGCCACTACCATCTCGATTTTCAATATTTGATAGTGGAAATGATAATGTTGTGAAACAACAACTTCCATTATCTGATAAGAATCTACATGATTCTATAATGGAGGTGATTATTAAACGGAATTGTTGTAATCGAGAAGAAGATACATTCGAACATGTGCCTGATGATTCGTCGAATAGTGATTAATTATTGTTTTGGTTCTTTTTTTTTGCATATAATTAAATATTTATTTAATACTAAATTCAGTAATTTAATTTACCAGATCATCAAACAAAATTAAAATGCGATTTACGTATAGAAGAGCCACATTTGAGAGAGTATAGGCGGAACTAACTGTCTAAGTCTTTTACATACCACGCCCATGTCCCCCCAAATATTAATATTCAATAGTATAATTTAAGTCATTCTAGAGCTTGATCTCTCTCATCGATTCTCTCCCTCTCTCTCTCTCTCTCTCTATATATATATATGTATCTCTACACCACTTCTTCGCAGCGCTCTCTTTTTTTCATCCACTATTAATCACTCACTCTCTATTTTCCTGTTTCTTTTCCACAATAAGAATATCCAGAAAATTGAAAAAAAAACTATGGTGCGTTTCCGGACAGATAATTAATACCAGAACCGTATTCATATTTTTTTATTTATATCCAAAAAGGGTTTAATTTCATAATTTATCGTTACAATTATTTTATTAACCGCTACTAATTATTCAATTAATTAAATACCAGGACCGTATCCATATTTTAAAAGATAGAAATTATTATTTATATTTAAAATGGTTCTGGAAATAAATAAAAACAATTTAGATTTTTTGAAGCGTACAATAATTTTCTGAATTTACATAAAATAATCTTTCGTTTTGTTATCGTCCGTTCCACTTCTATTATCACAGACTTTTATAATTTTAATATGTATTGCAAACATTCATTGTATTTATATTTAGGGAAAATTAACAAAAAACAAGATAATGTCGTGTTTTAAACGACTTTCTCCCCTTGTCTTCGAAATTTAATTATTATAAATGTTAATAAAACTTCCTTTAAAATGATAATTATAAAATTGTAATGAATAAAAAATCAGGAAACATTGCAAGACAACAACAACAATGGCCATATATGCAGCTATAATAAATCTACACCAATAATCGACTTCCTTTTATTCAAGTCCGGTAAATCGACAATAATATTATAGCCGTTACAGGATAACCTGGAATAAATTGCAGAGGGTTCATTGTACTTTCCAAAGAAAAGCAATTTCACTATATGGAAAATGGAAATTTGCCTTCCCCTATCATCATAACTCAATAAAATAATAATAATGGAAATTTTAATTAAAAATTTCTTTATATTAGGTACATAATAAGAAATTTTCTTCGAATAAAATGTAAACAATCAAATAATTAGAACATAAAACAATTTTTTTTCTTGAGTAATAAGTGGAAATACCGTTGTCTGTGTGGCTTTATATTTTCCATGTCGTTGTATGTGTGTGTGTGTGTGTGTGGAAATTTAACAGTTGGTTGATTATAATTACAATTTTTTTTCGTGTAATAATTTTTGAAGAATTCTGGGGGGTGAAGTTTCGATGAAGTAGGTCGTATAGTATGGAGCTTTCTTAATAATAAGCGCACACAGTTTAACTGCCACCTCGAAGCGGCGCTACCGTCGTCCTGCAAAATAATTTTTCATACATTCAACTAACACCCAACAACACAGAACCGTATTCCTGCTGCAATGTGACCAATCAAAATAATAATTAAAAAAAAAAAACAAACAAACAACAATTATTGTGTTTAAATTTTTTTGAAAAAAAATTAAATCAAGTGTTACGAAATTTACAAAAAAAAAATCGCAATTAAATAATGAAACTAGTTATGGAATTATAAAAATTACGGGTAAGTGGATTGATTTAAGCAAAATTTTCGAAATTTCCAACAAGAAAAAAACAGCACTATTTCCGGTAATATTTGGATAAACACACCCCAACAATCATCAAAATATTAATATTAATTAAAAAAAAAAAACAAAAAGAAAGTGGCCGAAACTATTTCATTGAATAATAAGGAGCTCACCTCGAAATAATGAATAAATTAACAAAAAAAATCAATAGAAGAAAATGTGGCGAAAATTTGATTTCCACCAAAAGAAAAAAGTCGCATCTCCAACAATAATTATGTGTTGTTGTTTGTGTTGAAGAAGGCACGTGTTGAATTGCAGGTTTTTCAGTCCTGCAATTGGAAAATTTCAAGAGCATCGGCTATCGATCGCACTTTTCTTCGTAAACTTTAGAATTTATTCCCGACCGATGATGCAAGTATATAAGTATTTTTTTAATACATGGAACACGTAAAATCAAGTTCATCAACATTATAATTGTTGGAAAAAGGCGTCTTAATTAGTACCAACTTAATCATAATTATAGTTAGTTCTAAGAATTGAAATATTGACTATTTATGTTGTAATACAGTTGATGTTCAATTAATTGCATAATTAGTATAATTGTAGCAATCACACTATAATTATCCGTTTTATTTAGAGCAAATCTTACAAAAAAAAACGAAATTTCTATTGTTCGTTACAACATTTCGTACAAGGAATGAGAAACTGTAATTAATTATTTCTATATAATATTTATTATTAGTTCCATTGAATTAATATTGAATTTAATAGAATTATGCCTCATTAATCCCAATAGTCGGTATCAATTCCCTTTGTTTCTGATAAGGAAATAAGAAATCTTGGAAAATCCTGGACAAGAGAAATTTAAATCGGATCTAGTTGGATAAATAAACAATTTCTATTAACACCACCGCAAGTTTATGAAATCGTCATTTATTATACAGACTGTCCACAGATCGGCTGTAGTTTTTACTTCAGTGCCCCATGTAGTGGGAGTAACAGTATGAGTATATGTTTAATATTGGGAAATTTGCAAATTTCCCATTTCCCAAACGATTCGCGAAAAATTTAATTGTTATAAATAAATAAACAACCTTGACCCTGAATTTTGTTTGTTTCCGAATTAATTTCCACACAATCTGATATTTTCGAAAATTTCCCAACACAAACTAAGATAGTTGTTATAACTCAATAGAAAATAGAATCTACGGACCACCGTTTGTACTGATGCGATTTTTCCTTATTCCATTTTTATAATGTGGGAAATTTTCAAGACGAAATAATGTGACGAAAATTAGAAAATTTCAATAGAAAAGAAAATCCCATCTATATAATTGGCAATGAAGAACATTGGTTGAATAAGGAATTTTCCAAAAATTTTCTCCCATCAACGATAAGTCAACCAAAAATAAGCACTTGAATAAAAAAAAACATCATTAATAACAACCCTCTACCTAAAAATACAATATCCGGGACAGGTCCGTACTCGTGATTTTTCTAATAACTCGAATCTAATTTACTATTGTGTCGATATTAAATGAATAAAATTAATCTATTTTGCATTAAGTAGTAACAAGTCGTGAGTAAGAAGAAATTAGACCCCTTTTTATTATTAGCTTGGGTTACTAATAGCAAATAAATACGGTCCTGTTTCAAGTTTAATGGAAATATAGAAAAATTATCCGTAATTAACTCTAGTTCGGTTTAAGAATAACGTTATTTTTCCTAATGACTCTATTTTTAAAATAGTTGAGACTCTTCTCTCTATTTCCGTCCGGTTCTGTTTTTTATTTGTTGTGGGGATGATAAAAGTCTGTTCTCTTAATGATGTTGGCGTCTAATTATTTACGTTAAATTTTCCTTAAATTCCAGAAAATGGACCTGAAATTATTTATAATGGCAACAATAAATTCTTGATTATTATAATTTTCATTTTATTGATAAGAAACTATGCGTATTCCGGAATATCAACATAGAATTCTACAATCGGGATCATTTACTGTATTATCAACAGAAAATACAATTCCACCACCAGATCCACCAGCAGCACCTCCACCATATCGGTAATCGCATCAAATTCGAATAATCATTGTGATTGTAATTAGAATTTTCTATAATTACAGATTAACAACTCCATCATCGAAACGTCAAAAGAATCATTCATTCGCTATAATTGCTGAACCGGTAAATAGCCGTTCGAATTCACGTAGTCCATCACCATCTGGCCGTGTTAGTCCATTCCGTGGTCGTGGATTCAATCCAACCGGATCACGACATACATCACCAAATCGATCACGAATATCAACACCAGAAATACCATCATCATCTATCAATAATAATAATAATAAATCGAAAATACCGAAATTACAACGACGTAGTAGTTCATCAATATTTGGCGAACGTATCGATGATTATCTATCGTCGCCTAATCGAAGAAAATTACATTCGCAATTTAGTCAAAGTTTAACGAATATTTCGACGACGAAAAAACCACCGCCCAGTCCACGACGACAACAACAACAACAACAACAGAAACAACGACACAATAGGTCTTTTCAACGATTAAGTCCGATAATCGGTAGTTCCCCGGAACCAAGTCAATCGCAGTCTTCCCCAATTATCAATAAGAATAATCCACAAAAACATCGATTTAGCAACAATTCACCGGTAAAACGGAAATTACCGCCAAGTGGTCGGCAATCACGTGATCCTAGTCCAAATAAAATCGCCACATCACCAAGTCGGATACCAGTGAAGCATAATTATAAAAATATACAAGCTAAAGTTAATAGTAACAATAATAATAATAGTAATAAACCGAAAGTGCCACCTAAGCCGCAAGTGTTGAGTGACGAGTCGAGTAGTTCGGATTTGAATCGCACTCAAAAATCCAATCGAACTAAAATCGAACGTAAAGAAAGTGTAAAACAATTACGTACGAATACGAGAACGAACAATAATACAACGAAACAATTGAGAAATAGTAAGAGTGATTTGACGAGAATCAACGACGATCAAAATGTTAATGAAGCGAATAAAAAGCCAAACAACAATAATGAGGATAAATCGAATTCGAACGAAATCAATGAACGGAAAATTATTGGTCACAAATCGGAAACACCAATTAAACCATCAACAACGATTGTTGTTTCAAGTACAACAACCACAATAACGCAACCATTGAAAATTGAAACGGAATTAGATCAAAATACTGAACAAACAACAATAGAATCAAATAAACAACGAATTGAAAGCAAAACGATTGCACCGATTGTTGATGGACGTGTTTTAAGTGCAACAAGTGTATCGAATGCAATGAATAAAATGAACGACACTGTATTGGACACGCAAACAATAATACCAAAATTATCACCCAATAATAATAATAATAATCCAACAACAACAACTACTTCAATTCTACCAACCGACCAAACGAATAACAATACAGCTCTACCAACTGTCGCAACAATTAGTAATCCGCCAAATAGTAATCATGTAACAAATACTGGGATAATTCCAGCTAGAATTCTGGATGAACACGTTCAAAATAATATGGCGAAATTCATAGGTTCTGATAATAAATCGATTGTTTTGAATATTAATAAAGATACCAGCCAAAGTGTAGTTAGTGATGTTGAACCCATTCGGATTAATGTTAAAGAAAAACCAATGGATATTGAAGTGCAAAGTGGTAATATTCGATTTGATAATGCCAATGGTATCAGTGAACGGCCCAGGTAAATTCAAATAAATATAATAAAGAACTTGACCCTAAAATTAATATTGATTCTAAATTTAGTTTAATTATAATTAAGGTTAGTGGACCGAATAGGGAAAAAATCCTAGAGCAAAAAATATACCATGGAAAAATTGGTACAATAATAATAATAATAATAATGATGTGCGTGCGCCAATCGCACGTATAAAATAGAAATTTCCTCGACAATTTATCGCAATTTAATTAGCCCCCCCATCCAAAAAATTAAAATACCTATATATATATATATGAATAAATAGCAGCAACCCTTAAGTTATATATAAATTTTTTTGTTTTTGGAAAATTCTTATTTCAATCGATTGTAAATAACCGAATTTTGACAAAATAAATAGAAATAGAATGAAAAATTTCTGATATAGTTTGCAGGACGAATCACGTGATTGGTCAACGATTGTTTATGATAGTGCAAAAGATCACGCGATTTTACTTAGTGATTTTTTTTTATTTATACAATTCGATCCAAATTTGCAATTTGCTTTTATTTAATAAAACGTAAAACTAATAATTTCCATTCATAAAGAGAAAAATCCATGAATTATTCAGAAATTCGAGGGAAATCATTAAATGTTCAAAGTTATTTTCCCGAAAAAAAAAAATTAAAGAAAATTAATGAAGAAAAATCTTGAATCACCCCTTTTAGAGTGGCGTCGTCTAGCGCGGAAATAGGCAACCATTCCAAGGTTGAATTTGTTGGTAATTGTCGACGATAAAAAGTTTTTCCAATATTTTCAGGAACTCGTTAATTCTTCAAGAATCCAAAATTTCAAGTTAATACATTTTCTAGGACTTTCCGCCGAGTTTTCCTAATCCAGTAATAGATTTCAGAAAATTTCTGATATCACTGGAAAAAGAAATTTCAATCTCCCACGTCGGCAAATATTTTAATTCATTTACTAATTTTTCCAAAAACTTCCAATTGAATTTGGAAAATTGATTTCCACAAATTTCCAAAATACGAAACAATTTCGGGTACAAAAACAATAATGACTACTTTATTTTTGAAACACGCAGTAACAATTAGAATGTGCTTGATGAAAGGGGGAAGTTGGTGGAAATTTTTGAGCCACCCTCTATTTATTCGGAAATTCGAGGAAAATCATTATATATATTCAGTTTTTTTTCCGGAAAAAAAGAACGAAATTAAAGAGGAAAAATGTTGGGGAAATCTTGAATCATCCCTTACTACTGTTGGTAGTTGTGAACGAAAAACTTTTCAGTAGATTTTCCAATATTTTCCTAAATAATCCTTGGGAAATGCTTGCAGGAGCTCATAATTCCTCAAGATTCCAAGATTTGAAGTGAATAATATCGAATTTCCCGATAAAATTTTCTATTATAGAGTTTTCCTAATTCAATAATAAAGTTGCAATTTATCAAATTTTCCACAAATTTTCAATTTAATTGGGAAAATTTATTTCAACTAAACAATTTTGAGTCCAAAATAACATAAATCACTCAATTTTGGAAACACGAAAACAATTAAAAAAAAAAAATTGTGCCTGATAAAAGGGGTGGAAATTCTTGAGCCAACCCTTTCGAAGTGTCACCGTCTAGCGGAGAAACTAGCCAACTATTTCAAGGTTAATTGCAGGCTAAACGGAGAATTTCCACAACACAACACTATATTTAAGGGATTGTTGGAATTGCTTCGTGAAAATTCGCTCTAAAAAAGCAAAAAAAAAAAAGACACAACCTAATCAATTAATTTTTTTGTTGGACTAGTTAGAGTTGATTAGATTTGCTATTATCAGGGATTAATTGGTAATTTGGGGCTGATTCCACCAATGAATCGATAAATATCATCAATCAAAATTTAATAACATTTGCTTTATTTAGTTGTTGGCGAAAAGACCGCATCAATATCATCAATAATTATCAAATTTCTAACCCTGACATGGATTAGTCTATATACATATGTATATAAAGATTTTATATAATAGTATAGAATTGGGGTGGAATTAACAGACTTAAAAACAGAAATAAGGGAGGGGGTGGTTGAGATTTTCTTATTATTGCCACATTGCGTGCTATAACAACTATATCGCCAATGGCCAGCAAATGGAAAATAGCGTGTCAAGATGGCCAGAGGCGCAACAAAAATATATAAAAATAAATAAAAAAATCGCCCGGCGCATCCACCATTTTTCAACAATTTTTACCAAATCGTAACTTATACTAATTTCTCTCAATTTTATTATTATTATTTACTTATAATGGAACATTAGGACGATATCTTGTTGTAAAGGGGGTGGTGACCGCCACCACTGGCCACTCTTGGCCGTTGTCCAGTTGTATTTGATACGACGAAGTTAAAGCCGCATTGATGTTTCGAGAACGTTGAAGGGCGCGACACTTTTTTCGCTTCAATTCTTGTGAATTATTACAATAAAATCAAATAGTAGAACAAAACAAAAAAAAAATTGTGTAACAAAATGACGGTGATTACAATAAATGTGATCAGCAAAGATTCCAAATGGTATTGATTTTGTTTTAATTGTTTGTTTTATTTTTTATTTTTTGTTTTTGAAAATTATTAGAAATTTGTTTTATTTCCCAAAATGACATACATACATGTAATGCCTTTGCATGAAGACTTTAACGGCTACGGATTTCTAGAAAATGGCGGGTATGCTTATAAACTTTTTTTCTAATTATTGATAAAATCGCAGCACGCGTTCAATATTTAACTTATATAATCACCGTTGTTGATAAAAAAAAAAACCGAAAATAAAAAAAAACAAAGGCGCTTTTTACCTGATTGGAAATTGAAACCAAAATCAATAATTGTAATTAATCGAATTTCCAGTTTACCACCAACACAACCGATCAATTCAAATGATCGATCACAAGCGACTCAAGATGTGCCTGATAATAAACAACAAAATCGATTTCGGCGATTTTTTGCAAATTTCCGAAACAAACTACATTGCAATAAAGCAACAAATAATATCGAACAACAACAACAACATAAAGTAACAACCGGTTGTTTCAATTGCTACAAGAAGAAACCCGATATTAGAATCAATATTGAAGAAGATGGACCGAAACGGAAATTTTGGGAACGAATCAATTGTTGTAATAGAAGTAAAATTGGTGATAGAACTGCTATAGATCTACGGAAAAATAGTTGGGAAGAGAAACTGAATGGAACGGCAACGAAAAAGTAACTGCTTCATATAAAAAATAGTCGTTTTTTTATTACCAAAAAAATAATAATTCTAGATTGTGGTGGAGAAGGCTGTTTTGTTTGGATAAATGCCGGAAACAGAAGAAACCTATAGAAGATCCTGCTAGTAGACGGGCTTCCATGTTGAGCAAAAAGAAAAGCCTCACCTCATCCGTTCCAATCGAAGTAAAAAAAAAAATACAATCAATTAGCGATTTTAAATATTTTTCCAATTATAATTACAGGAAAATACACCGAAACTCGATTTGAGTCTTGTCGAACACAGTTCAGCCATGAAAGCGGCTATTCCGGTTCTTCCAATATCTCTAGCTTGGTTTTGTCTAGTTATGAATTGCATCATACCAGGAACAGGTGATATTGGCATTCGTTCTCAATTTTTTTGAGTCTAGATCCATATATATTTATCAACCGGACTAATTAGAATTTGTTTTTTCCAGGCACCATATTCAGCGGTATGTTCTGTTTATGTTTGGGTATACCGCGATTCTCGCAAAAAGATGGACCAAAATCACGATTCGGTGCTTTCATTATCGATTTAATTATTGGTGTTGGTCAATGTTTTACTGTATTATTTTGTCTAGTTGGTTGGGGATGGTCGATATGGTGGGGTGTTATTATGTTGAAAATCGCAAGTAAATAACTCGAACATATTTTTTGTTGTTGTTCGAATTCTTATCGATAGATTTTGTTTTTTTTTCTTAGAGAAACATAAGAAACTTAGAGCACTCGAAGCTGAAGCAATGAAAAATGAACCTGCTATGGCTTCAAGACAACCATCGAGCCGTAATCGCGACGCCGAACGGGGCACTTGAAATTAAATGACAACAAAAATTGGCACACCAGTTCTAAATTAATGATGATTTTTGTAATTAATTAAAAGATGTAGTTAGAATTTATTGCAATTTCTAACAGAGTTTAAACACTATTTTTTTTAAATAAATATAATTAGGTGGCGGTTATTAATAAATAATGCAATAATAATAAGAAATTGTATCAATTGCAATATTTTTATAAATAAAAAAAAAGAAAAATGAAATAGGTAACATGTAAATAAAATTGATGATAATTAATCCACAATTCTTATAATTGTACACTTTTTTTAATAACAATTTGTGAATAAATAATTAGTTTAATTATCCATTCTTTTATTTATATCCGAATCATATTTCTCGAGTTATATATGCTCACAATTAGTCTTGCTCTATTATATTTGACTTGGAAAAATTTGAATAAATTACAGATTATATCAAATTATTAAGATATGAATATGAAACGATGATTACGCTGGATATTTTCTTGAAAGATAACTAAGAGACAAATTCTAAAGAGATGAATAAATATTAGAAGAGAATTCGAATTTGATGCTAACCAACAAAGGATTATTATTATTATTATTATTATTATATAACGAACATCAAGGAGATGTGAATATACGGCATGGACAAAAATGACCGGAACATAAAATTACCATATCAAAATTCAATAAATCAAATTATTCTAGAAATTTGTATACGATAATAATAAATTATTTTATTCAACAATGGAAATCTAGCTCTTCTCATTTTAAGTCTGTGGAATTAACAATGTTCTTTGTTCAATAGAAAAGGACAACAGAGACTGGTGAATTTTTCAAAACTAATTAATTAATATCGCCATCTTGCTCTCACCTATGTAAAATGATTGACTTCGTGCTCTTTGTTTAGTCGACTTTTTGATTTTGTAGTTGTATGGGTTTTTGGGCTGTTGGACATTTTCCAGTGGTCAAAATTGAGAAACTAGATACTTTCTGCATCTGATGTCGATAAAAATTTGGGATTTTCAACAGAAAACGTGTTTGCCTCAGCTGTATAGCAGCTACAGCCACTCGGGAAACGAGTAACATACAAGATTTTATACAATCCCTTTTCCAAAAATGCAAAGAAAACAATGAGTTTTGAATACGATTTTATGTCAATACTTTTAGTGTAAAATTATTAAGAAACAATGTTGTTTACTTACTTTTTTATTAGGCAATGAATTTATGGTAAGCATTAATGTATATTTCGTTGGATTTTCCCGTGAACATTCAAGGTCGCATCTCTTGCCGTCTCAGCTATTCTGGCGATGTACAATATTCCAATAAAATCACTCATAATTATCGAATTGAACAAATTCTTATAATTATTATAAATAATATTAATAATAATAAACTATTGATTGCATTAAAGGCTTTTAAAATGATAATTATTATTAATAACAATAACAAACAACAGAAAAAGTTTTGACAGAACACAATCTCATAAAAAACAAAAGAACATCGATATAGTCGGTAACATAGATATCGTGTCCAATTTGACATTATCATAGACAGTTACCATGATTTCTACGGAATTTTGATTATTATTATGATGACATAACGATGGTCTTTTGTTTATATTGCGAGCGGGGGCATCATAACATAAACAAAACAGCATCATACGATGCTGTTTTGTTTGTTTCTTAAAGATTTGATGATTCTAAAAACAGTATTCATTATTATTTGAATAGCGATTACAGGACGATCAACAACGGAATAATTATGTAGATATTAAATTTTTTACAAGCGCAATTCTTGCAATTTTAATGAAACATCGAATTTTTAATCCTCTTTGTCAACGGGAACCGAGGGACGGGACAGAGAAATTCACAACACAGGCAAAGAATTCATTTTATTCCAATTTTATTCGAAAAAATTCATTTCGTAATTACCACCCTGAAATGATAAAAACAAAATTTTTGATAGTGATAGGAGAAAATTGTACAAGGCCAAATCAAGTCGCCATAACGAGCACAGTCGCCATCAAGCCATCGTAACCCAACAAATAGACGTAATCAATGAACTACAACAGGAATGAACAGAATAGATCAACGGTCCTTGCCGCTAGCGAGTTGCAGCAGGAATAGAAGAAAAACAATTGAGC
>JAZBGX010002271.1:0-13695 GCA_037414775.1 Zonitis immaculata | reverse complement strand
TATATATATAACATCAAAAACAGTATAGCACTTTTAGTAATTTGAGCCACTATAGATACAATATAGGGGTGGCAAGCTTGAAAACATTTTCCATGATTAGAAACAATTTCCCACAATAAAACTTTGGTCAAATTTGTCTATAAAACTTTTCCTGTCTTCTCTTTTCTTCTCTCAATTTTTTTTTTATTCTTTTGATATTTTGTTACTTTCTATTCTCTTAATAAAATTCCGCAATTCCATCAAGGAACTGTTCAATATGGTGATCAATCATATTTTATTATATTTTTCGGTAACGGTTTCGCAGTATAGATTGGTTTAGATGATGGGGGGGTGGGTAGTGTAACTTTTACAAGTCGACGGCTGCTTGTAAACAATCTTGGGAATTTTTAATAAAACATTCCTTTTAGTTATAATGTGAAAATTCGTTCAACAGCAGTTTCAATTCGAATTTAATTATAATTCTAGTATTGTATGCATAAATTACTTGCAAAACGTTTACAATTAATTAACGAAAATCTAACAAATTGATGAATTTATTTAATATAATAGTTTATGAGATACATAAAAAGAGTATGTAAACTTTCCCATGATTGATTTGTCGATTACCAATAATAAATGATTGATAGTCTGCCGCATGTTTCTATTGAGACCCTACAATATTTCCACCTTGATAAAGAATTGACTCAGTGTCCGGAACAAAAGCTGTTACACTTTTTCACTCCTATACCGCCAATAGAGATTAAAATGAAACTTACAATTAGTTATTTCTAAACATCTTAATAATCACATCAACTTTCCGGAAAAAAGAACAGTCAATAGTTCCCATACAATCATTTATCGGTATCTAATTGAACTAAATAAAACAAAATATCATAAATAATTGTTTGTAAATTAATTATTTTTCGATTTTAACAAAGAATCATGATACTCTTTCCATTGGGAGATCTTTCTTGGAATTCCCTAAAGTGTTGTCGCGGAAATGGGCCGCGACTTGGCGGTATGCCAAGCTAACTAATTTATTTACGATTCAGTATAGCCAGACCACGATCAGAATATTTTATCACTAATCTTCATTTATGAAATTACGAATGCAACTCCAGTTGTTATTTATATCTATTAATTGAAATATTTGCTGCCAACAATGGATTTGAAGTTTGGGCTTTTTTCTAAATCTTTCTCAATACTACTGAATCATTCGTAATAATCACAAAATTTGGTGGAAAAGAACTGATCCGAGCACTTTGCATGGCCGATATTTTCACAAAATATAAACAGAACACATTTTTCTTTTAAATTAATTGAAATTATCTTGATAGTGGGAGGTAATTTAGATAGACGAAAAAGTCTAATTATTCAAATTGGGAATATATGAAAAGGAAGGCATCTGTTTAAGTTGATGTTTGCAATTTTTTCAAATATATTAAGCAATATGCCAGAGTTTTTGGCTTTATAGTATTAATAAAGCATTCAATTTATTTTTTAAATGAGCCAAGCTTGGAAATGCGTAATTTTTCATTTAAATAAGTCCGAGAATACGGAGCGAGTGTTGGATTAAAAATTACTTTGCCTTTTTATATATAAATATAATCAGTTTGTTTGGCTTTGTGCTTAAAATGGCTTGATTTTAATCATTTTAATTGATTCCAATGAGAAAAAATAAGTTATAAAAAAGGTCCGTCAATTGTGAAGATATAAATTATTTCTTTCTTTTTTTTTGCACACTACCAACTTAAGTCTACGTTTATTTCAAAAACATTTTCCGTTCAATGGCTTTTATGTGTCAAACAGCTACAATGGTCTTCCAATGGTCGAAATGACGATAACTGGCTGGTTTATTGTTGGTAGTAATTCTGTCTTTAATTCGGACCACATTGTAGTGCGTTGTTTATTGGGAAATAGAAACGGATAATTGCATCAGAATCGTTCTTCTCTTATATTTATAGCCAAACCGAAAGCTTTTTTCCAACAAAAAAAGATGCTATAAACGTCTATTCAACTGACTTTTTTTTATTGTGCTATTCCAGCAAATAAATCGAGTAAAATCGCTAATTTAAAAATTTCAAATTGTCCATGTATTTTATTCAATAGATTTTTGATAGACATTATACTATAAAGAGATGACACTTTTTTCTACAAAAAAAAAGAAGCAAAGGATGATGGCATATAGCGTCTGTCCTAAAAATGAAATAATACAACCTATAACTCATGTTCATGACACGTCATTTTTCTCTTTTGTAAATAAAATGAATAGCTCCTGTGATGAAAAATAAATTCTCTTTCACGACGTATACGCCACATTTTTCTGTTTTCATAATATTATTAGTACTTATATATTACTATATATAAAAGAAAAAAGCAAATTAACGGAAGGAAGGGAAGACCGGAAAAATTAATTGTTGTTTTGAAAGAATGAGCATCTTTATCATCGTCAAGGATAGTAAAATTTTCACAGACTCAACAATTTGATCGTAATTCACCACAAGTTTTTTCAACTTCTTGTTTTTTTTTTTTTGTTTTTTATTTTCGAAGAAGGTGACTTGAAACCAAGTCGAACTCAACAAAAACTTTCAAACAATAGACGGAAAGAAAATTCGTACAATTATATAAAGTAAACATTACGTGATCGTTTTACAAAATTCTGATGATTCTTGTATAATATTATGGCTAACCTTTAGTGTCAAGTTTCACAAAATTATTTCGCAAGACTACAAATTAATGGTAACAGTTTGGTAAATTCTCACTTCAAAAATATAAAATTCGCAATTTGAGTATTAAAAAGATCTGGTCTATTAAGAAGCTTCATTGATGAACAAGAGATGATTGATTATAAAATCTTATAACTCAATTAAGAACAAGAAAAACTTCTGGAACTTGATTTCAATTTATTATTTCCAGGAACTTTTCACTGTTATTTTATTATAAAATTGAAAACTTGCATTTGAAGAACTGAAAACTCGAACTAAATAAAAATCGAACAGTTGGAGTCTGAAATATTAATTTCTTCAATATTTTGTATTAATTCTAAAAAGGCAGTATATAAGAGGCAAAGTTAACTGTATAAAACATTTTTTTTTATATCTCCACAGGGAATCAATATTAATTATTCCGTTATATTCAAAAATTGAATAATTTTTTTCTATCGTAGATAAGGTGTAATAAATTTTGTGGTATTTCTTCGATTTTTTGGCTTTCCCGTTCTTGAAATTGAAATTTATGAATTCGAAATTTTGTGAGCAAACGATATCTGCAATGAGTAGATAGTAGATAGTAGTAAATAGTAGATAGTAAGGGATGCTCCTTTTATACATGTATTATAGTTAATTATAATTATATATTGACTACATTGACTACATATTCTTTAGTACTGGATGCTGTTTGAAATGCTAGTATTATATGTCACCCTTGTTATCATCCCCCATAAAATACGAAGAATTCACCAATTTATGTAAGCCTATTTTCCAGACAATCACTCTCAAGTGGATAAATAAGTTCGTGTAGTAATTTTTTATGCAAGTTTCACTTTTAAAGATTGAATTCGTGAATTTGAAAATGTATACGATAGTTTATTCAAAAAGGAAGACTGCTTTTAAGGCATCAGTCTTTATAAAATAAGACTTCATTAATGTTTCAAACAATTTCATATTACGAAATATACAAAATTTCAAAAAGCTATCCTCTTACAAATTTGTTAATGTAATTCTCAATTGTGAGAAGTCCGAAAACGCCGAATAAAAGATTCTTAATAGATTGAACCTTCCAGTCTATGAGAAAATTTATCGTTTAAGATTCTCGAAAATATAACGCCACATTGGGGGGGGATTTTTGAAAATATAATTTGCCCAGGTTAACTTCAACCCTTGTTTTGTTATATGGCTCTTAGAATGGACTTTATTGTCATATACCAAATATTATCAAATTAGGTGGTAGTCGATGTATTTAATTTCCAATAAAATATATAATTTTTTTGTCAAGACAGAACAATAATCATAATTCTTTGATATAAATGTTGGTTCCATGCAATGAAGCTGTCAAGTGCACATTTCACAATACTTGAAAATATGCGAGAGGACCTGTATGGAAGGAATTTCGAGTTTAATGATGCAGCATCTAAACGAACAATTCACAAAAGAGTTTTATATTTTCTTGAGAAATAAAATGAAATAACAAAAAATAAATTGAAATTTTCATTATGATAACAATGAAGCTTTAAAATTTGTCCAATTTATTATTTATGTTATGCATTTTTATTATTTATGCTATTAGAATTTATTAGACATTTCAATTATTGAATTGATCGAAATCGAATCAATTTATTTAGTTTTTATTGTTTGGATCATATATTTCCGAAGGTTAACTCAATTATATTAATGTCTTTTATGGAAAATTCGATTATTCTTCTTTATCGATATTTCTTTATTGTTTAACTACATAGAATTCATTTTGTCGAATAGAATGTTATGAATTCATACTTGACGTTTTCAATTTTCTAAAGAAAATTAGCTATCCTAACAATACCAACAAACTATATATATTTTGTTATTCGGGAAAAACAGGAAAAAACAAAACTATCTTGTTATATGTCGGTCATATTTTCGCAATAATAGTGGAGAAATATTTTAGACATTCACTAACACCTGGGGATATCATCAGGTATCCTAGAATGTGTCGACCCTATTTCATTTTCTTTGTTATCCTTTAGATTGGAAAATAACAATAGACACAACTAATTATTTATTTAGTTTGGTCAACTGTGAACATGTCCATTTTGGACTTATATTGTCTTGGAATTAAAATCAAACCGTTCAAGCAATTTCCGGTCTGATTAACAATTCCCTATTTAATACCAAGACTATATATAGATATACGACTATTAAACCTAGACAGATCGTGTTTTCTAATTAAACATCGTGTGCACGTGAGAAAGGGTTTTGGTGTGGAAAAGGGGTGTGGTCATCCATTCCGAAAAGAGAACTGTCCTATGATTAGATTGTGGACTAAGCTCATGGCCAAATGTAAAGTAGATGTAATCGGCATATCGGTTTAGCTGTATTCGATGGGGAACTTGCACAGAATTACCACTAAAGTAAGGGAGATACGAAAAGCTTTTCTCACCACTTTAGTCTCTGCTCCACTCAACTCTATATATATCGAACGATTAGGGTGACGCTGATGGCGTGCAATCGACACTATTTATCTAGAAAAGAATTGGGAGTACAGTCGGGCTCCAAATTAAATCATAAGAATACAAATTTTATACGTACACTTTATTATTATTATTAATTGAATAAATCTCTCAAAAATTACATGGAAACTAGTTTACTAACAATAAGAGCTACCAAACGATATAAATCTATAACTTTAAAATAATATTCAAAAATAAAACAATCTTCTCTATTGACTTACAAGTAGAAAAATCTCATTTTCGGAGGAAATTCAACTTCACGTAACAACTGATATAAGTGGAATATCCCCGGAAATATCTTACATTAGATTAACATCTAAAATAGGATAAAAGAAAACGCAATTTCTGCTCGTGGAAAACTTCTTTATATTATAATAACAGCAATTTCTTTATTATTAATATATTGGTCGTGGTTCTTAGCTATTAATAGTTTCGAAGATATATTTCACAAACTATTGAAAATATTTAATTCAGCTGTATTTTTCTTACACTTCTCATTGTATTAATCGTAATATTTTCCATCAATCTATTCAATTCTCTTCTCATACCTAATTATCATAAATTATTTCTTCTAAGTTCGTATAAATAGTGGAGCACTAAATAATAATAATAATAATCAGGAAGTGGTCATGTTTAAGATGTTGAATTGAAAATTAAGGCGTGGAAATTTAATTAATTGCTGCTTAAGTTAGGTGTATGTGCTGTTATTCAGTTCAAGATCTTGTATCACAGATGGTATTTATGTGGACATTTTATTGTCTGATTTACGATACTATGCTTAATTACCACATAATGTTATAACTGAGGTTTGCAGGTTGTTTTACGATAAATTCACAAGATCCATACTCGCGGAACGGTTCAATGAGTAATTCTCAAAAATGATATCATATATATATATGTCTTTACTATTGGGTTGACTACTGAATAATGAACAATACACATAACTTCCTATTGGTAATTATTTATTCATTACATCGTAGTTACCTAGTACGATTGACCATCCGTGTAAAACTTTGATGATATCACGTTGTAGAACTCGTCTATACATTGTCGCAACTGTGGCTCATTGTCAATGCTATCTTCCCGTAAATGATTCTTTATTGTTAATGATTGAAATAAACTGAAATTAGTTGGGGTCAAGTCTGGGGAATTTGGGGCTGGAGTATTATTTCTAGAGATGGTCATATTTCGATATTCAGCTGGATACCGGATATTTTAAAATTACGAAAACAATTGAAATAATATCAATAAGTAAATATTCAGAAGTAACAATTTCATATAAATAAGTGATTGAGTAAGTAACAAATAAACAATATCACCATGACACCCGCAGATGCACTCATTCTTGTATTCGCAATATTTATAATTTGTAAGAAGCTAAACTACCTTCTACCACACCGAGAGCATTACCTCACGATGGTGGGATCATGCTCTGGCATAGATTACCCCGATTCTTCACTGCTCAGCCACTGGCGCTTACGTGTATGGTTAATAAAGACAACAAGATGGTCTATCTAGTAAGGCGGAATAATAGAAGGAGTAGACAAACCTCTGATCGTTCGGTCATGTGACTTTAGGTTAACTAGTGAAGTACCCAACACCAATTTTGTGAGTTTTGCCCGAAGCATGTAGATGATTTTTTACCGTGTCATGAGAACATGCGAGCTAGGCGGACATCTCCGAGAAAAGTGTCTATCCATGAGAGATTTTTTTTTTTAAAAGAGATATTTCCTTGAACTTTTAGAAAACTGCCATGCGTTGTCGTTAGTAATGTAGAAAGTTCTTATCTGCGATTAGTTGCTCTGAGTATATTGTCAGCTTGTGTTCTACTCATTTTAAACTGTACGGTGAGGTTAAGAGTACTTGGAGAATAGTAGACATTTGAAAGTGGCCGTTTAAAAGAGAATAAATTCTTAACAAAATAATAGATTATAGAATGTGTCGGCGACCTTTCACAAAAGCGACCTACAATGGGATTTAGTCTTCGTGTTATCTAAAGAAGGTTTCACTGTAAGATAGACGATATCGATTAATTATATTTTCTAATATTGGGAAATGTTTTTTGAATTGAAAAATTTCTATCGTTTAATCTAGAGTGAAAACTTTCAAATGTTATATGATTGTTTGCAACATATTTCAGATCACACCTGAGTACGGTTTAGTTATTTAGCTATTTATAAATATGCATTAATAAATTAATCTGTCATTCATTTATTATATGTATGTATACATATATTACATGTATAATATATAGTTGAGTTTGTCTACGTATTGTTTATATATTTGAAATTTCACTATCAAAATCCGTATAATGTTTGGACATCAACAACATATGTTGTCACAACTCAGTTGCTCGCTTTATCTATTTAAGTAACTTTTAATGTAGATTATACGTGCATGAAACAGAACAAAACGTGCAGAACTAATCTAGTGTTTATTTCGAGATCGAGATCACGATCAAGACTAACTAGATTCGAGTTATTCATATACAAGTATATATCAAATACATTCTATTTTATGTAAACATATATATGTAAAAGAAAGGTTACACAATCTTATATGAGTCGCAGTTATCTAAAGTTATGCAAACTGAAAGCTAGGCTGCATGGAATAAACTTTTTTGACGTATACACGACGTAGAATTGTTAATAATATAAACCGCACAAGTCCCTAAAGTGATCATAATGTATTCATTGTTATTCGTACCCTCCAATCTAATTTTTTTCTCTTTTTTTGAATAATAATTTGCTATAAAACTTAACATAGAAAATTCATGAACTCTATATACGAGAACGTTTTTGTAAATTATTTTTCCATATACAGAGTGTCCCACTAAAACACTCAAATAGTCAAAAGAATATTAGACGGCTTACAAGATTTGCTAGTAAATCAATTAAATTAACTTCTTATTGATAATTTTTTTAATAATTATGTAAATGAGTCAAGTCAAGTGTCATTTTATCTTGATAGACCGCCATTTTTCCAGTGGCAAGCGGCAAGCTCTAGATTAGAGTTCGCGTCACACGAGGTAAGTTTTCTTGCTAGTATATCTGCTTGACTAGCTGCACGGTTTCAAGTGCTTGGCGGCGCTAATTGTTGAGTTTTAAAGCTGACTTTAAAGATCACTTATCTGATTTAGAATTCATATTTTAATCACTGCAGCTCAAAAATAGTAACAACTGTTACTTTCTGGGCATGCCAAGCAAACTTCGCAGCCAGCTTTGGTGTCAGCAATCAATCTAGCAAGGAAACTCGCCTTGTGTGACGTGGGCTTAAGTGTGGCTAAAACAAAATGCTATATTTTCTATCTTAGAATGTTTTCGACCCATCATGTATGTTCTATAGACAGTTTTCGATATCTCTGTAGCGTATCTTGTAAAATTGATATCCAATTTTAAAATGAATCAATCAACTTTTTCATATATATTTAAATTAATGAAACAATTTAAGCCGTTAAGTGTATGGAATTTGAAAGAAATTCCATTAGTTTATACATGGTTGAACGATAAAGAATTTCCAAACTAGGTAAAAACTTTAAAGTTACCGTCAAGTTTCCAGATTGCTCATATTAGAATCTTGAAACCCTCTCCAGTCTAGTGTCATAATATCGTGAATATTGTTTTTGATTAGTTGTTTCCCAAACTATTATTATTGAATTACTTTCAAAATTTTGTTAAAGAAATTAAATTCATATTATGAGCAAAATTTCTATATCTTAACAGATATAAAATGTTCCCATCCCATTTACAATAACCCTAAATCCTTAATCCTTGCTCAGGTTTAAAATGGGGGCTCAAATCCAGATAGAAATTTATAAAGTAACGTGCCGGGCCTTTCCTAAATTTAAATAACAAAAGCAATAATGGAGAGTTTCCACAGAAAATGTTCAACCAATAGCTACAAATAAAACCAAACCAGTAAAATGGAATAGAGTAAGAAATATTTATAATAAAATATGCCATAATTTAAAAGGTTTTTAATCTTTCAGAGATTATGATGGCATTAATAATAGAATTTTCTCCAATAGAAATTTGTATAATGTTTGATAAAATTAAATTCTACTCTAGTTTTAATTTCAATAAACTTCGGAAATTTTGTTGTGGAGAGAAAGTAAAATTTATGACGTGCTCAAAATATTACGAGAACTTGATGAGTAATGATCCACCCAAATTGACGATGACAGTTCCAATATTATTTTCAAAGTTTAAATTTTTATCAGTCATGTTCAGGAGTTTGAAATAATTTTTTCACAACAAGCCACTGTTTCAAATTTCTCAATACGATTTGTTCTCTCAAGAGAAACGAGGTCAGGAACTGAAAATATGCATTTCGATATTCACGTACAGAGACTAGTGTATATTATTCAGTTACCTTATCATAGATATGCCAACTGTTTATAATCTGTACCTCTATCCCCCAGATGGTAGTTGTAACAAAACCGTATATCTCCCCCACATACCATCTATAGTCAGTATTTGGAACAGATGAGGTCCCTTGACAAAACCATTTGCCAATACAATACGCCGGTTGTTATGTTTAGTTTTGCTATTAATTTCACTATTTCCTTTATATCTAAAGTGAACTTTCTTAGGCTCAATAGAAAAAAAATTGGTAATTTTAATTGAGCCTAAAAGCAATACTATCACCGAATTCTCGAGAATCATTACTTCTTGGATACTTCCAGCATATTTCCTGCTCTGTTTTTGTATTTTTCGTAGTTGAAACTAATAAATCAAAAAAAATCCTTGCCAACAAATTTATCTATCAGTTTTTTTTAACTAAATTGAATCGTTAGACTACAAATTTATAAAGAGAAGTTTAGCCGAAATAAAACGTCAGCTAACAATGGCTGTTAATTTTTTGTATAAAAATAACTGGCATAAATAGAAAGTACGACAATAAACTACAATTAGTGGAAATTTTATTAGTATTAATATTATTTTTAATTATGGATAGATGATATCGTGATAACATCAGGAAAAGCAAACTTGACGTTATAATGATTTAGAGGAGTCCTACGCCCCTCGTTTCTACTTCCAGTTTCTATTTCCTTAATCGACGATAAATTAAATGTTTCTTACACACAAAATTCCGTCATATATATCTATAGATGTACATAAAATGAAAATTAAGTTGTTTAGCATGTAATGAGTTTAGTTGGCAAGTTGCTTAACAGGAAGGAAGTAAAACTATATAGGATGACTTTTTTTCTAAACTCCATCACCATCAAAATCTCGGTTAAATTAAAAGAAAGTAGTGTACAGTTATGAAAAGTGATTAGATTAATCTTTCAGAAATTGAGGCTTCAAAATTCTAATATTTTCCATATAGAGATGCATTTGTGAAAAACTGTCCATTTCACATTAGTCCATATTTTAACATCAACTCGAACAAAATGGAGATCTTCAAGGGCATCAAGTGTGGTGAAAATGTTGCGCAACTAGCCCATTCTTTATATTCACAGTGATATCTCTATAAAACCTCCAAAAATTTTTCAAGGACCTAAATTGAAAGATAATAAAATATAGGCTATCATCATCTAGTTCATACAGTTAAATCAAAACTTGATACTAGTGAAATGGATCATATCATGAGTTCAGTACAGTTAGCACGCGTAGAGCTTAATTACAATAAAGTTTGTGATAGGCTTCAACTTCGTTCAATAATTCAGAAAATATTAGCTATAGATTGAATTGAATCTAATTTTGAATTAGTAGACTTAACAATCAAGACCAGTATTTCCACTGTGAACTTATCTTTGGTAATCATTGTTGAACACTTTATTCGTACTCTGAATTAAATTCATAAACTTAAAGAATTATGGTTTCAGCTAAATCACCAGAACATCATGAAGTAATCCATGTACTAACTGTGGCGAGTCATCCTAGCCAGTGCTCTCTTGTGTCGATAGTCGGGATAGCTGCCCGAGAGAAGTCAGAAGTAGTGCGTTAAACTTAAAGGGTGCATGGAGATGGTTGGACCGATCGCTTGAAGTGTCGGAACAGGACTCCCTGATTCTAGTATCCGAAGAACGTCCAAGTGGAGACCATATACGCCTCTACCCTTAAAACTACCTGGAGATTCCGCATTCCTCAAATAAGGCCAACAGACGCATCAGTTAGAAAGTAATTTCGTGGTTAATTCATAAACCGATCCGGCAAGCTAATACTAGTTCGTTGTTGTGGTAATTATTCGTATGAAAATTATAAGGAAGCGTTATCTAGTGAGATAATTTGTTTCCGATAGAAAATCATGTGGATTTTTGTACAAATCTGTTTGCTGTTTTTTTTTTTTCCATCAATTAAACAACAAAGTTTCAAACAGGCCTCAATGATGACAACACAAACTCCTCTCTTGCAAAAACTTTATTGTGTTTTTATTGTCATTTATTCGTTGAGTTCCAATTTTTCTATATAAATATTCATGTCATAGTAAATGAGTAATATGATGAGTTAGAGGCTATGAATCGCTAATAAATTTTCTTCAACTTATTGTGAATAATATTATCTTCATATAGAGTCCTGATGGATTCTCCCATATATCTATGGGTAAGAATGACATTTTGAAATATGATTTCGTTACCGCATTAATATTTCAGTCGCATAAAGCCCTAACGGTCTCCACATACATACAACTTATAGAAGCTAAAAGAAAAAAAATATAAAAGACTAAAGCATAATAAATGGCCTTTCCATTTTTACGAGATATGTATCAGAAAATATGGAAACAGTAAGTAATACAGGATGGTTTGTTTTGTCTAAAATCCCAAACATCAATTGATCTTACATCAAACAAGACAAAGTAGATTATCGCTTTTCGATATATATTCAAGTTGATACAAACGCTATAAATCTTCTCTCTCATACCTACTATACGTAAGTTATTTCAACTATATAAATGAGGATTATTTTTTTGATATTAAAAATTTTACGGTACTAATCATCAACAATTCCCACGTCTTGTGTATGTAAATATGGGTAGTTTGAAAGATGAGTTTCCAGGTCCTATGGCCTATACCACCCTCAAACAAAACTTTGGATACTTATTGTTCTTCTCACTCGGATTCGTCATTTCTATTGTGTTAGTTTTCCTTCCTGTTCTCTGTGTTTGTTGAGCAATTCTATATTCAAGTTGAATTTTTCCAGTATGTATATATTCATTGTCTTATTGTTCCATTGCTTGGAAAATGTTACGCCATCTCTTATCAGAATACCTTCATATTTTACGATGAGATACAAAAATAGAAAATTCTATAATTATATTTAACATTTAAATAAAACGAAAATTGAAATCATGAAAATTGAGTATGATTTGGTCGATGGAAAAAAGAAATGTAAATAAGGGCGCCAGGATTGGAAATCATTCTTAATAGTATTTGATAGAATGATGGCACAAATTTCATAATCAAACATTAACCAATGCAAATATACCCAAATTTCAATATAGTACTCTGATTAACATCTTTTGTATTTTGAAATCGAGTATTTTAAAATCGTTCAATTTGCGACGATGATAAAAACATTCATTCATCCACTTTCATCTTTATTATTATTATTTTTATTCTTTCAATTTCAAATAAATTTGTGGGTGTTTTTCTTTTTTACGAATATGCTTAACAATTGGATGAATTTTTTTTTTCAATTCCATCATAGCTCTTGAACAATCAATAAATTCAACAATTTCATTTGTTCAATGCTTCTCTATATTTGTTTTATTAGCCTGAATCATCAAGAATACAAATTATATAATTTGATGATAAATAGTAGTTAATGAAACTCAATTTAAAATTGATAATGAAATTATGTTACATTTAAGAAGTTTTATTTATTATTAATTGTTTGTTAAGTTACATGACTGACAGTTTGATTGATTCAATAATATTAAAAAAAAAATAGCTACAATTCTTTGATAGAGCTCTAAATATACGAAGAAAGTTTTAATAGAATTGCTCAATCGTTTCTGATACTTATAATTAATTTCCAACTGAGTCAAATTACATTGCAAAATTTTGTCACACGTTAGTGTACGGTGTCTCTGTTTAGGATTTTTTTTTAGTGATAACACTATTTAATCTGAACAATGAGCGTTTTCAAGATTTATCTTCGAAGATTACAGCAGGACATACTTTCACAAGATAAGTTTCTCATGTGAAATATCTTTAATTTCGAAGAACACATTATGATTTATGATAAAAAATATATACGATACTTTCGGACTTATAGTGACTAATTCTAATTATAGAAAGTTATTTTGGCCGTCCAGTGAGGAGAACAACCTTGAGAAGGGAATAAAAGAGCAAATTGCAACTGTTACTACTTGCCAAGGAAGAATATCAATAAAGGATACGAAATGAGAAAAATATACGAAGAGTAATTTGTAAAAAAAAGAGCGAAAAGCAAAAAAGGCTCCTTAGAACTTTTAAATAAAACATAGCAAGAAAGTTAGCAGTGACTCCGACTCAGGTCACAAATAATAATATTTTTGGAGAGATCGATGGTGATGAAATATTTGTG
>JAZBGX010002268.1:0-13700 GCA_037414775.1 Zonitis immaculata | reverse complement strand
GTTTATTGAACGAAATTGTGAAATTGCGTTGATTGTCTGGATTTCATTCGAATTTCGATAACAGGACAGTGCTCTATCTAATTTTTCTGTCATTTCAATCAGGCAATGTCTCCCTTTATTCGTAGCCTTGAAATAATTAAAATTACTCATTGTCATTTGCAATGTTCAATCGTATTTCCGTCACCAAATATTCTTATTATATATAATTTTCCGGATAATAAAATATTTGGAGATGGCATTTCGGACATCATCCGAATTATCTGCCACTTGGGAGCTTAATGGCACTATATCGGGCTAGTATGGTGACTGAGTCGATACGTTCCACTCCAATTCATTCATTTGCTCCAATTTTCGTCTTGCGGGGTGTGGTTTTGCCTCATCGCATTGCAAATCTATTGGCAAAGGCTGGGCATTTTTCAATTGAAGATTTAATTGTTTACAGTACAAGTTTGCATTTACAGTTTATCTAGGTGTTAGCACTCCATGATAAACGACCTCGAGAAAATTCTAGAAACCAAAATCACCTTTTCAAGTTCTAAACTTGACTCAACTTTACTTCGTGGCGATTCATTCGTTTGCAAATGTTCTTGATCTAGGATCATATGTATTTGCTAGTTACTGTTGCATTGTTGCTCTATTATAATGCTCGTAAAGCATACAATGCCGTATATGTAGGTTTTCTAGTATTTGAGTAACTTTCTCACCGCGAATTGGAAGAAAAAAACTCAAGTAGTAATTGATTGCGACCTAACTGAGAATATCTTTGGTATAACTAAAAATACACAGTGCGCTGATAAATTGACATGTGCTGAAACGACGATAGTTCTCTGCTCTCCTAATCTATAACTAATATTCAGAAAATTTACCTGCTAAAATTGTTTTATCTCGGATCAAAGCTTCTACATAAAATGTAATAACGAGAATAGACATTCTCTAGGGGTGGTAAATATGAGGATGAACAGTAAAGTGAAAGTGACATTATCCATTATATTGCCACGTTTATTAAAATATATCCATTACAGTACTACTACTACTAAATAAGACTGAAAATTTTCTTTCAGAAGATTATCAGTTTCCAGCTGAAATATTTACGATTTGTGTCTAGTTGAAACTCTATTACTTTAATTCCTATAACGAAATTTCGATTTTAATAGTTTTAGATTGGGATCTTTCCCAATTTTCTCGATCCACGTATTTATTTTTCCAATTTTGTAAAGTAATTGTATAGATTGTCGCAAACATTTGAATATTTGAATGATTTCCAATCCAATTTTATTGAATATCAAAATCGCTTTTATCTCCAATCTTGTCGTCATTTTTTTCCAGCTCTTCCGGTTTGATAATCTATTCCATCTTAAACCAAACCTTTGGTTTACAGTAAAATTTGTAATCTATAGCAAAATCTTATTTCTCACTTCAAATGACAGATGTTCATGCGTTTCTAATAAAATTCAATATCTAAGCAGTTTCCAGTAAATTGTTTTTCCTTTTTTTCCAGGAAATCATCAATGATTTCCCGCATATATTCGATATCTATTGGATTAACGTTTCATAAATTGTGTCATCTCATAGGAAGATTATTTTATTTTCTAACAAAACTTTAATACTGAAAAATCACACATTTTCAAGACATTTCAAGTTCTTCTCAAAAATATAGAGTTTTCTATTAGCTTTTTCTAGGTTAGCCACTAACATATGTTGAAAATCTCCCAATATATTCCTGTCAAAGTATTTATAGATCTCTTCAACTTTCCAGGAACTCATATTTCCCATTAATTAATACACAGAGATAAGAAGCCAGACGACTTCAACAAGAAATTTCTAGACTCGATCCCTTAAAGTTGTAGTCAATAAAAAACTCTAATTTCCATTAATCAATCAGAGTCTTAGAACAACAAACCAGTGCATAGAACAATAAAATCTCAACCAATTCTACATGAGTGTAATTTAAGTGAATTGGAAAATAACCCGAAAAATCTAGAGCCAACCCTCTCTAATCGATTTTTATACGTCTAGAATTTCGCTACATGATAAAAAAAGATTCTTCTTTCTTCGGGCGTTATATTGATATTTATTAACAGTGAGGTAAATATAGATACAGCTTAAAACAAACATTGTATTGATTTTGGAATCAATAAATTAATGGAATAATAATGTTCAATAGACTATTTCCCATTCAATATTCTAAGATTGCATTGTTATACAATTTCTATTATCAAGAAACAAATGTTTCTGATTAGAATCGACTATGGTGATCATAAAGTTCTCTATATTGTTCTATTATCGAACAATATTTGATTGGAAATATTTCAAATCTCTGATAAGAGAACAATTGTTGATAAGAATTTGGGAGTTGTTTTCCTACTATGTTTTTCAATAATTCGATAAGTATTATTTTGTATTGAACAAACAATAGAATGTTTAGCCATTACAAATTATGCAAGTTAAGCCTGCATCACACGAGACGAGTTTTCTTGCTAGAATATCTGTTTGATTTTATGTTAGGTTTCAAGTATGCGACAACGCTATATTGTTGTTATAGATGTTATTTTATAACTTCGGTACGAGCAAGCGATCTAGCAAAAAACTTGCCTCTTGTGACGCGGGCTTTATTTATTCAAGAATTATCAACAATAATTTCTAGCCTATAACGAAATATTCAACTGAAAACCTCTTGTTTTGAAAACTATTCAACATCACGCAACCTCACTCATATCGTTATTGCTTACATTTCAGTATTGTTAATGGTTTTTTAATTCTCTACTATTTTGAAAAGAAAATCCGAGATTTATGTATATACAGTAATTTTCCAAATAATCACCATGTCTGCTCGTCATTAAAAAAATTGTAGGAAAATTTTTAATGAATAGATAGAGTCTACTGTAAATTTTGAATTCGTTAGAGTAATTGAATTATAATTCCACAAACTACAATCCATCACTTGTATTGTGTTGAAATAAAAAGAAAACTATAGTAGTGTTTCCATTTAATTTCCTTGATACAATGAATTATCCAGTCGTACTTATGAAATATCTATATTTCTAAAATAATATAAGTTGTGGTCGGTACAGTTTTTAGATATCGTTGTTGATTCTAGAAGAGCTTTTCTACAAATAAAATTATGTCTCTACAATTTTCTCTAGAAACCAACACGTCTCAATTTTATTTAGAATTGTTTGTCGGAGAAATCCAATCATCCCGGCGCATTCGCCATTTATACAATTCCAACGATCAATCTATCATCAACTTATAAATACAACTACTTATTAGGCGACAGTCATTTTATTAATCCATGTGATCTATTGAATTATCACCACTTGAAAATTTATCAAATTCAGAATTATAAGCGAAACTACAACAGTGTTGTGTCCAACAAGCGCATCCACCATTTGTATATTGTAGATTTCAATTTTTGCTTGTTGGAATTGTTCGAATCGGTAAGTTCAAAATAATGGAACAATCACTAATAGTTTTATATGAATATAAATTCAATGGAGCGAGCTTGCAATTTTCAGATGACTTATAATTTCAATTCCCAGTGTTTCAATTAAAACTTTATGAATATTAAGTAGCATTTCATACCACAATTTAATTTACATTTCCATCTCCGGAATATTTTCAATTATCGAAGTATTATTCGATAGAAATAAGTTTCATATTCCTATTTACTCGATATTAATATTAAAGAAGATTAAGAGATTTGCCGGAACTTAGACTGAAACTGTTATTTTAATATTGTTGACTAGTGTTAATTAAGTTCAGATAGTTCCCAAATATATTGCAACATTTACTGGATGGAACGTAAATTCCTCAGTAAATCCAGTTATTAGAGCTTTATCTATATTCTATAATCAATATTCAATTTAAATTCGGCGCATCCACCAATCCGCTTAATTTAAAAAGAAATTTGTAAATACTCACCAATAAAGAACCACGTATAAGATTTCCCATACAATTTCTGTTTATACAATTCACATAATACACGTCTAGCTGCTACAACATAAAACAATCCAACAATAACACGTGCATCTTGTCGACGTAAATTCCTTACAGCATCACTAGGATCACTTAGAAATGATTGACGTGTAACAATTTCAATATTAGCCTCCATACAACGTGTCTCTAAATCTTCAACTGTTGATATAAATACTTCTTCGGCTTGTTGTAATATAGCTACACGTGACCAACCGTATTTTTTCATTAATTTCAAACGTGTCGGATTATGAACATTGGCTGATGGATGGGTACGGAATAATGTTGGGAAACGATTGCGATCAGATAGGGCTGGTGAACTGGCGCCATAACACAACTGGAACATACAAAAATTCAAATGTTGATTTAAAATGAATCACTTTTGTTGTGGATTGAGCATTATATCTAATATGTACAAAATATTTGTTTCGATCTAAATATTAGCTTTTTTTTCCATTTGTGAAACTAATTGAATTCGCTTTTAAATTAATCTTTCAATCTTCATTAAAAAAAGAAGCAACATTCAATGTTATTGTCAATTATAAGTAATCCTCATGATTTGTTATTTATCACAATTCTACGAGATAATGGAATAACTAGAATCTCTAGAGTTTTCCGTTCAATGAATTATTAAAAGGTTTCATCATTTTCGATTATCATTATAACTGATAATAATTAATTATTTATGGCTGAAGCTCGTGTATCCTCAATTCCTTGATTGAGTAGAAGTCACAATTTATAAAAGAGTCCAGTTACTATTATAAATAAATAAGAAAATAATGCTTCATCAAAAATGAATGGAGTTATTGATTACGATGATAGAATGCAATTGTTTTTTTGTCTTGCCGAAGTGTCTTTCCGACTCTGTCATAAGAAACCATCATTTATTTCAATTCTATGAATTGAAGTTTTATTTATGATTTTGTTATTTTTGTAACTAAAACTTTGTACTTTATACGAAACCATTATTTATGTGTCACGAATTATTTCCATTAAATAGTTGACAAACAATGTTTCAGTAAAACTGAACAATCACTAATACCTCTAATTAAAATGATCATTGGACACAAAAGTATGATTTAAGATAACGAAAAAATTCGGTAACACGACAACTATTAATTTTTCTTTTATAATAAATCGATCGAGTAGTGTAGATTCCCGGATACTTTGACAGTATATGGGAGTTATATTGGTTTTCCGCTGTCTAAAATCTCTTGTCAAATGTGTCCAGGAAGCTTTGCTAAAATGTAGCTAAAGGAAGAATTGAAAACTGTCAAAATTTATCACGCAATTTTGCTGTGTGCTCGTGTCACCCACAGAGCAATTCAAACTCATGCTATGGTATTCGTTGTGGTGATCCTGGTTAGAGGCGATTGTCCGTGTAATTTAACAATCTGGAAATAAGTTCATTTGCCATGATATCCCGGCGCCTGCACAACAAAATAAGCCCGTAATCACCGTTCGCAAGAGTTAGGTACATTGTGAATGACAACCTCGCCCATTTTAAGGTTGGATTCTAGCTTGCCGCGATATTCAAAGTTACTGACATGAGAACTGAAGCCAGTTGACCGTCGATTCTTCCTAAGACTGTTGTGAAACTAATCGTACTATGATAGATAAGAGTCTTCGCATCCGAAAATATCACAGTTTGGTGGAGGTGTTCTCGGTCCATCATCGAAATTCCCTTTATTACCGATTGAATGGAGCACCACTGAACAGATTGTGTGATTTTGTGCCTTTGTAATATTTTCTCTGGGTTCATGTCGATGAATCATTGATTCACGGCAATAAGCTCAAAACTATTTAAGAATTTGAATCCGACATTTATCGTATTATAGCCGTCATACAGCACAAGATGTGTTCCAATCTAATGGAGCGGATCCATGTGTGTGAAAGGAGCCGTTTTAGCCACTTGGCCGATATTTTGTACAAATCATAATTTTTCCATTCAATTTTAAAGTTAGGGTATTATTATTGTAAAATTCCTGTTATAATCCGCTCAAGATACATTTTAACGCCAAATAGGTAATCGCATATAAGTGAAAGCGTGTTAAATCGATTCGCGTAAAAAAAAAATGGTCAACTGTATTCTATTAATAATAAATGAGCCACAATTTAATCAAGATTCCATCAATTATCTAATGATATTGGACCAACACAAACTCTTACAATTTACGAAGATCTCTATTGAAGCGGCAACATTATTGATCTAGAGCCCAGATAAAAAAATTGCACAAAAACTTTTGATTGACCATTATAGAAAATGAGTCATTTTTTTTTTATCGTTCAAAATTTTATCATTGATTCATTTGGTCATCTGTCAAACAAATTGATGATCGTCTATATCGATAAATTATGATGGAAAGTCTTTCGTATTCGTTAATGTAATTTATAAGATTTTAAAGAACTTACCACGACTAAATTCCACATTTTGGCGGCTTCAGCAACGGTTGTACACACGGTGCTACAACCGGCTAACAACATCAGCTTCTGCGGTTGATTGTAGAGTAAATTGTACATGACACTGGCGCCCAATCCTGGCTCACACTGTAATCACAACGAAAAAAACCGCTTAATTTCATACAATAATAAATATAATTAGATATTTGTTAGGAATTAACATACAGCATAAAAGATTCTGTTAACGGAACAATTTGAATTAATTGGATGCTCGAATTTTTTTTTTTAATAAAAAACAGCGATCTAGATTTAGTACGGAAGGAAGAACAATTCCGTGTTTCTATTATCTTTTTTTCTATTTTTATAGTTCCCTCTTTCTTCGTGATATTTAAAAGGATTTGTTTTTTTCACTTCAGTGTTGAGCTTTTGTTAATTTCGATTACATTGTCAACAGCTTTATAACAAAAAAAAAGTTATTTTATAATGGAAACTATTTGTGAACATCACGCACCATTATTTGGATCGATATATTGCTTTCAATCCATTATTGTTGATGAATCTTTAATTTGCTCCATCTTCATAGATGAAATATTCAAATTTGCAATAATTCAACATTATACATGAATGAAAAATAGAGCAATAAATTGTATTTTTACAAATTGAACTTGGATTTACAATAAAATTGTCCTCAAATCATCTTCTATGCAATTCTCAACAGATTTAGAAATATTACTTTATGTACGATGAAAGGACAAAATGTCCAACAGAATTATGAATGGAGAAATTGAGAAAATCGATTGATTTTCAGTAATCGCATTTGTTTTTTTACTTGGTGTTTGTCGAAAAAACTCCCTTACACTAAAAGATTGTTAAATGGGGCTTTTGTTGATATAAATTCAATTCAACAACATGAAGGAGCAGAAGAATAACTAAAAACATTTTGTAATGCAAACCATTCGGAAACAACAAGCAAAGTAATTCAAATCGTTGATATTATCACTTCACTATTGTTAAAAAATCCTAAATTGAGAACATTCGTAACTGCTATCTTTTGTTAATGTCGCAAAATCCAGCGATGAGCATTAAAAATTTGATTTTTATTGGACAAACAAGAACAATTGAAATAGTGAATCTTTGAGATAGTATAACGATTTTTCACTCGAACTAACATATTCTAATTGTATTTCGAACGAGTTTAGTTTATACGGGGCGCATCCACCATTTTTTACATCTTAATAAATCTTTGTATAAAATTATATGTAGCGGAATTTTTTCAACAAATCTATCTTCATTATTTCGATTCAACGAACTTGTTCTTCTCAAATTTGTGCACTAGATCGTTGGCCACTTCAATTATCTATCAAAGCTATTTAATGTTGGATAGATAGATGAGTGCTCGTTAAAACTGCAAACATCTAGAATGAGCTTTAAATATTATATTTGATAGCTATTAATGTAATGCAATATTTAGTGGATCCATCGTTAAATTTATCCGTTGAATTTGACATCCATTAAAATACGATGCTTCTTATTTGAATTATCGACAATGAGAAGTTGATTTGAGAAAATTCTCTTATTAGCAGCTTAAATGTGTTCAATAGAAATACCATTGAGATGTTAAACTCATCAAGTATATTCATAATTCATTTATATACGAGAGGTGATCCAAAATCAATATACGTGGATCACAGGTCTGGTTCACTGTCATAAATCGGATCCGCCTGGTTGGCTCGTTAATATTTCCTGTGACCTCAACTAGACGTTTTATGGTCAGTCTTCGGTCAATTAAAGCGAAATTCTTCAATGTTCCTCACATTTTTCGTCGTAGCGGATCGTGGACGTCCGTATAGAGATATAGCCTCTCTTTGCTTCCATCAATTCGAAATGTTTGTCTTTGGTAGACATTTGTTCGATGATGTTCTGGCTGTTCCTATTCAAATTAGGGTAATTGCAAAAGATGACGGAGTATTCGAAGATTTTTTCACTCGTAACTAATGAGAATTCTTGAGCTCGCTACTATATTTTCTTTAGATTGTTGTGACCACTCGAGATAGCCGATTATAATCACTTTTGTATCGGTTCCCGTAATTTAGGACTTTTTATAGCATTAAATTACTATAGATTGTAGCCTTTACCCGGCGCCTCCGCCATTCTCGTGTAGGTATAATCGTATTGGGATTTATCATAATTCAAATTCGATTGCCACTCAATGTTCGCTTCAAATTATCTGCTTTTTAGTTAACAATATGACCAGTTGTAGATCTTTTAAATTTAGTGCTCGTTAAATTACTGACAATTATTCATGTGTCTTAAAAGATTAATTGTGTGTTCGTCTAATCCGACTTTGTTTGAGATTATAAACTTTAAACTAGCTTTATTGTTTTGCAGTGCTATTAGTGAATGCAAGTTGAATCAATTCTGTATAATGATTTGACATACTTAACGTTGTTTTGTTTTTCCATCAACGTTAATGACAAACAATTGCGAATAGCAAACTTGCAAACTAGCACTTTAATAATACTTAACCTAATTTTGTTTGTTCGGATTCCATAGATTTATCGATCAATTACACAATTTTTCTAGTCTCATTGAATCAATCGTAAAGTATGTGCTTTCACAAATATAAATTTAGGACAACCATCAAGTCTTGATTGTAATTGATTCTTGTTCCAATTATTTCCAACATTGTTCGCAAAAGTTTTACTACTGCAATTAGAGTTGAATAAGAAAAACTATATATCTCTAGTGTTAATTACCTACATTTCGTAGAATTCATTAAATAGACGTCACCATTTGTTTGAGCTGCCACCTCAATCTTTGATAATCATTTTCGTTCAAATCTTCAATTTTTTTTCTAGTAGTCGTTGAAAAAAAAACACGAATAAATTCAATTCTTTTGTAATTTGATTCTACTCAAAACATTCATATATTTTTCGCTTCTTAAACAGTAGGAACCCATGTAAAGGTTGAATGGTTGTACATTGTCTGAAAGCTTTTCCATACTATATTTTTATAATAAAACTCTTTTTTGTTAACAGCAAAAAAACGACTTCAAAAATATATGTTTACCATATAATTCTTTTTATTATAAAAGCTCAATATTTTGTTTTCAAGCACAATAGGATAATTTGCGAGTGATTTCCTATCACCAGCTAACAGTAATCTTTAATCATCGAATATGTTCGGATATTGAGCGATAAATAGAAGCAATCCTAGTTTTACTTTAATTTTTTTCCCATTTTCTGTTACATTTTCATCGTTTATTCTAGTATGTAATCTTCTTGAGTAGCAGTTAGCAGATGTGCTTTCACTAATCTATATAAAACTCGTTTTAAGCTGATAGGAAATGAAACAAAAAATAATAATAATAGAGAAACTATCTCGGAAAAGTTTTATTAATATCGGTAATATTTCTCTAAAGTTGCTTATTTTATTATAGATGTTCTTATTTATTATATACTGGAGTAATTGCTTTATAATATTTTTGGACTTATGAAAAATTGTTGTTTTATAATCGGTTTTACAGAATATATGGCGATGGAATTTTAAAAAAAATATGATTAACTGAGTTATGCATTTGCTTAAAATATTATTGTGTTGGAATCATCATTTTGGTATTTGATATTTTAATTAAAATATCCGAATTCCATTTGCTGGACTTGTCCATTCTAAAAATTCTGTTCAAATACAAAATTCACTAAATTAATCTGCCAATATTGTTCCATATTTATTATTGAATTTATTTATTATTAGAATTATTGATTTGCCTAATGCATCCACCATTTAGTGGCTGCACAACTAGTGATAAGAAACCAATAATTTCGAACTTCATTATCAATTATGATTTATTTTATCTGGAATAAGTTTTATCTTAATTTAGGCTCTCTAATCGAACTTTTTATAGAGTAACGTAAGCTTTTATGTTTGTTGGTAAAGTTGCGGAAATTTCCACAAAATTGATTGAAAAACATTTATCAAGTTCTTACTGTTCGCTGAAAAAAAATGTGTGTCCTAATCAATAGCTTTGGGTTCTTCTAAGTTTACCAATAAAGAATAATTTATATTTTTTAATAAAGGGTTCATTTTAAAATTTTTGAGTTTCCGCTCCTCCTTATTAATTCTCACAATCAAGGACTTTGTTCTGTTTATACTAATTATGATATACAAGTCTTATTACGGTTTATCTCGCGACGTTGATGTTCAATTTTCCTTCCAGCGATTCGTTTGGTTACGTTGATATTTTTCCTTTGTTATTCTTGCTAATCGGCTACCAGCCATGCTCCCTGTATATTTTCTCTCAAAACTCTTCTTCACTTCCCGGTCCATCTGACAATGTCTCCAATACTACATGTGTTCATTTCGTTATCTGTATTCTAAGCTAGTTCCTAATTCGTGGTAATAATCTTATACCGTTATTTTGTATCTCCTCAATTCTCTGGTTGCTGTAAGGAATGGAGTTTACTGTTGTCCTGAATTGATTTATTGATTTCTGTAAGTTTCGTTCGTCAGCATTACAGATTATCTCAATTTGTTTGTTTCTCATACTGGAATCGTCACCAGTCGTTTTAATGTTCGTGATGATATCATCTATGATGACCTTAAAACTGTCCATCATCAGTTTTTATCTTAGTTCATCTACATTTCTCTTCTACAATAATTCCAGTATATCGGTAAAGCCAACCTTGTCGAAGACGTGAGTAACGCCCATGTAGCATATGAGAGCAGCTTTGTCGATTTTACTAGGAGATAATTGGAAATATATTCTTATCCTTAAAAGGGCAAGATTAAAATTTTACGACTCCCGGACGTGAATTTGATCACGTTCTCTAATAAAGTGATAAGCTTTTAGTCAATTTTATTAACTATCTGTATTACTATCGCGTTGGATATTTTAATCAAAAACTCTATATAGATGGACAAATTTACCTTCTATTGGTCTAATTTATAGCCATCTTAAACTTCTAGGATTTCCTAGATTGATTGGTTATATGGTCTAATGTTTGGATTTGTTGTCGGGTAGTTTTCAAGTAAAAAAACATTCCCACTCCAAAGCCCAACATCAAAATTTCATGATACCCTAGAGTGACTTTTTTATAGAGTGCTAGGCTCTTGCGCTTTCATATTTATTGATAAAATCTATAATATCGACACAACGTAGATGGATATAAATGAAATTGAATTGTTTGAACTTCTACAAATTTAATTTTAATCTTCTGATCAAACGTTTGAATACAATGAGCTCAATACATATTTAATATCGAGTCGATATCAAAAATCGATGATATTTCAATTAAAAAGTTTCAAGAATTCTCATAACTGTATTTCAATTGGAAAATTTTAATATCCAGTAACTCTAATTTGGAGTCTATAATTAGTTGATTTGTAAACAAATCAGCTCATAAATAAACACGAAATTCTCTATTAATTATAAATTATGGACGGCGAACTTTTAATTCAATTTGCCCGGCGCATCCACCATATATTCAATATCTTATAAAACATTTGATTATTTGATATTTTAATCAATGAGTCTTAATAGTTATAATCACTCTTCTGGCTAATGCATTAGCGTGAGAATGATAGATTTCAATTTTTCAAAGGTTATCAGTACGATACGAAAGCCATTCACTTGTAGCTTTCAGCATTCAATGGGACTTTCAACAAAATTCTGGAATCCATAAGAGAAGTCTCCTGATCATCAACCTTCGTTTCCAAAGCATAATTATAAATTCATGGAATTCTATAGATAATATATTAATCAGTAGATGGAAAATTTATCAAACTTTCTATTAGATGGCGATTGGATTCGAAACTCTTAAAATTAACTATTCCAAAATTTCTATTTCCCAAATGTATTTACAAGATCTGTCCTACACGCGATTGACTTTATTTCATTTCTTGGAAGTTCCGAATATTGAAAAAATGCTAATCCAAGTAATTTAAATTTTACAAATGATCTATCTGGCGCCTACATTATTTCGTATAAACTACTCCGCTCTTTCTATTGTAAAAAAATTGCTTACAAATTTAGTATTTGACAAAACTTTTCCTATTTAAAAAGAACTTTTCGAATTATTTGCAATACTGCTTTTTATTAATTGATAAAGTATTGTGAGGTATAACACCGTAATTGAGATCTATGGATTGTTAGTTAGTAGATTCGCCCGGCGCATCCACCATTCTAATTGAAATCGATGTTTTGTTTTATTGTTAGATTCATGCAGCGCAATTCATTACTTCCATCAATAACTTTGAATATTTAAAAGAAAACCTTCTATTTTGCTTGAGTCAATGTTTGAATAAATTAATCATACAACTTAACAATTAGGAATAATGCTGTTGATTTGTTGAACGCATCCACCATCTATCTATCAAAGATTATTGTAAAAGCGTACAATAATAAATTTTACCAGATTGTTGATTCTGAAAGGAATTTGACTTTGTTTGGGGGAATTTAGCCTCAATTCACTTTTTCCTTTACAAAACATCGATTTTTTCCACAATAAATTGCCCGCAAATTTCTCACAAATCTTTCTATAACAAAAATCTGATGATCCCGGAATTACAATTTTTAACTAAATCAAAAAGTGCCGTTCCACAATTTTTAGTCTTAAATTTGACTGGAACTTCAGCAAAACTCACACTAAAGACTTCAATGAGATATTTACAATCACCTTAAAACACAAAACACACTCACTAATAATGATAACGAGGTAGATGTTGACAGAATTAAATTTCCATTACGATTATATCTACGTTGAAATGCGTTGCGCTCCCCACAAGCTATAATTCTCGATTTAAATTGTGTTGTTGATTATTATCTACCTAGGGCATACACCATTAATACGACTCAAAAAATTACTGCAAAAAAAACTTGCTTGCTAATTTTTAATGGGCCTTATTAATGTTCGAGAAAATGCGACACGGAATTAATTTTTGTAATTCTACATACAAGCAGACTTTCAAAATTAACCGCCCTAAGTTGCCTGCTAGTGGAGTTTCGATCGCCTGAATCCGGAATTTTACAGGACTCAGATTCTTATATCACTGTATTTGCTCAAGATGAAATTATGTAACCTGGTATTACAGCCAAGCACTTGATACCTTATTTGTTGCTGCAAACAATTCAATAATAACATTTGGGGGCGAGGGTGGTTATACCGTCAGGTATATTTGTTAGCCATGCATGTCTTCTTCTTTCAGCTATGCCTCCCTGCATTATTCTTTGAAGTAGCAGATATGTCTCCCTTCTTATTATATAGGCCGTCTTAACACTTCAATGTTCGTCAGCCTTCCCACCCAAGAGATTCTCAATATTCTGTAGTACC
>JAZBGX010002267.1:0-13701 GCA_037414775.1 Zonitis immaculata | reverse complement strand
TTGACAACTATTCTAGATAATTATTCGAAAATTGCCACTCATTTTGTACAATTCTTCCATTTTATTTTATTTGTTTATTTCCAAATTGATATTGATACTATATAATAATAATGGTAGAATTTTGTGATTAGATCAACACATTTTACCTTTGTATAGAAGATGGAAAAATCGTTGGTGGGTTTATTTATCGAATTTGTTTGTGGGAAATTCGGAAATAAATAGAAACCGATTGTGTGCTATTCTACTTTTAACTAAACACCAATTATGGCGTACACACAATTCAGCCATTGTACCGAACACGTCAAATTTCTAAATTTCATCACAAACATGACTTGGTGACTTATTAATTAGCCAAATAAAATAAAGTAGAATAACAATAATAATATATTATTACCGATTTATTGTTGATTGTCGGCTAAATTGGGCACATTTTTTAAAAAAACTTGTAGTCTTGAGAATGATTTAAACAACGACGCTCTTAACTAATCATGGCAGTTCAAAAGACGTCCATAGTCAACGGTTTGCGTTCCAAAAACCAACAATTTCTATTGGGAATCAGACAATAATCATAAATAATCTTTATAGGCTTTTTAAAAAAATAGGAAATTATTCAGATTTTGCTTTATAGAGAATAATTTACTGAAAATTCCAACATTTTTTAATCAGTCAACATGGCGTAGTTGGGACGCAAACCCTAACGAAATCAACTTTACCATAGTTGCCAGATGGAACTGTTCACGAAACAAAAGAATTTTCACAAGAAATACCTCAAAATCGGTCAAATTCACACCAATTAATGATTAGAATTTACTATTTGATTGGAAATAATCAAAAATTATAAATCTATTTGATAAATTTAGTATTTTATAAAAATTATAGATAAAGGTTGATATGACAACCTCGAACAATTTTTCCAATAAATGGCGCTATATACGAATTATAAATTATTATAGTTTTATAATAATAATAATTATAATAAATTCGCTTATATTAAATCGAGGGTTATTTCTTTAAATTAGGGCGTTTTCATGTGGGTTTGTTTTAAGTCTCTATTTAGGTTTGGTCAGGTGTTCGTATTCACATAATGGAGTTTTCATTTTAAACAAAAAACTAATGTTTTCGGGAATTTTTATTACACTATTTGTTACAATTGCATAATTATCTTGTTTATCTAATTGGCATTACTAAAGAGGTCCGATATGGAGTATTTGAGACCTTTCTAAAAAAAAGCGGTTTTCTTTGCGGTTAAAATCTAATGATTGAGGGCGCTCAATTTCGTATCGGCCCATTTAAAGTCGTCTTGATGTGTAAAATAGATGACCCAATAGAAGAAATTGAAGAATCCAAATGATGTCGGAAATAGAATTCTAGCTGCACGATCAATTAATGAAACACTATTTATATGTCGAGTTGTTCTACGTTGGCTACCATTTGTTTCTACTAAAACAAAAAAAAAAGAGCAAACAATATATGTTAATTTTTGTTTTTTTTTGGAGTGCAGGTGGGTAAAGAAACCTAGATTTGAAGCCGCCTCCTTTTGTCGTTGTTTCCTAAATTGCTCATCACCCTTCAAACAATAGAGAAATTGTTTCCATTTAGGCAGATGTGTTTCAGTTTGGGTCGTCCTTTCCATTGTTAATCGGACAGTGGATGGAGATGGTTGGTTTACTGTCAAAGACATCCGTTTATTGCTATAATGTACTGAAGTGTTCTAGAAATAAATTAACATAAAATCGATGTTAACAATGAAATGAATGAAATCGAATTTACATTATAAATTGGAGAAATAATTGAACTTTTACGTCGATCATCTGGACTCAACGAGCCCTCGAGCAAATCGGTTGTTGATGTACCAATGAATTCTTCTTCAGTTTCATCGCAATCCTCCCAATCGTCTTCATCGACCGGAATCTCGCCACTACCGACTTTTGTGAAATAATGAACACCAGCAAATTCTAATAAAGTTGCAATACAATAAAAGAAACTCATCAACAAAAACCAATCCAAAGCAGTTGCATATCTTGATACCAAACCAAACACCAATTACAATAAAATCTCAATAATTTATATCGATTGACACTGACCTGACTTTGGGTAGATCGGTGCGTGAATCTAAACTAATTGTCGATAATGTTAATACAGTGGTGATACCTAAACCGACACGATCACTTGTTGCTTCACGATGTATCCAAAACGATACCCATGATAATACAACAATCAATATGCATGGTACATAGACTTGTATCAAAAAATAACCGGTATGTCGTTGTAAATTGAATGAAACTTGTAAAACTGAAAATTCACCTTCACGACGTTCCAATGTGAAATTTCGCGATGGGAAACTGATCAAATCGAATTGTGATAATGTCATGCCGGGAACGAAATCTACACTAGAATCGCTTTGCCAACGGTATAATAAATCTTTCGATGTATAAGCATCTGGAATTTATTTATTTTTTATATTGAAATCAAAAATAATTGTAGAAAACCGAAAATATTTACAACTTCCCAAAATTAGTGGACATGATTGACGATCCATTGGAAATGTACGCAATTCCATCGGACATTTAGCTTTGATCGTTAATCTGGAACAAATTTCAAAAATGTCGCCATTCAAGGATAATTACACGATAGAGATGGGATCATTTACAGTCACTAGACTAAAGTTGTTGGGGTGGTCAAGGTTGGTAATGGATCTCGGAGGCTCAGCCTGTAAAATAACTCTGAGATATATCCACTGATCCTTTTCTCATGTCCCCAAAGATATTGTCGTATTCAGTAACGTAGCAGACGAGAGAGGATGAGTGGCGAGCTTGCAGCGCCTCAAAGCTAAAACTTCTCGTTAAGAACGAAAGATAGCTATCCAATTCATCTGTTGAAAAGTTGCGCACTTAGTTCGTTAGCCAATTCAGATGAGAAGCATGAACACTTACACACTTCACACCGAGTTTTGGAACAAGCTTGGAATCTCTGTTAAACGACGTTACAATGGAAATGACAAGATGAAAAAGACTCATGCCGTCAAAAACAACAAAAAATCCGATTTCATGTTTAAAATACATCTATTACTGAATGAAACAAGCTATGGAACATGAAGAGAAAGCATTTAGCAGATACCCTGGAAAGAGATCTAAGCAGCGTACTCATATAATGATGACTCCAGATACACGCTTCATCATAATTCCACAGGACATAGAAGTATCGGTAAGGGGCGCATCCACCATTTTTCAAATTAGGTTTGCATTATCAAATTTTTGATTGAATTCAATAGTTTTTTATGGAATAGAAATAATCGTGTTGTGAAGAATGATGGTCAAGATATGGATGAAGATTAGTTTGTAGAATTGTCCAGTGAACAAACAAAATATTTACATTAGTGATTCTGGCAATAAATTAGAGCACTGTCGAAAATTGATTGATATCAAATTCAATAAGTGCATCATTCATGTTATCAATGTATCATCTTGGAAAATAAACACTATAACATCAATCTTTTATCTCTTTAACTAAATCCGACTTAAGACTTGTATCGAAGAATACAATAAATAGATATTTACAAAATCGATATTATTCATAAGTAAATATACAAAATATACAAATATATGCCTTACCTCATCGAATATAAAATATCACCATCTTGACTGATCCTCAATAATTTATTGGGCACCGTTATTGTATGAACATATGAATGTTTACCATTATAAAAATATGTATCCGGACGCCATATACGTTCCAACATTTTTATTGATAACGATAATGATTTTATAGGTCCTAGAAATGATAGACGTTGATCACGCCAATATTGACGGAAATAACAATCCATCGAATATTCCTACAAGTCCAATTATTCGATATAATCGATAGTGTTTGGAAAATATTTATGGAAAAATTTACCATATCCAATTCAGAAACTGGGCCCATACTTCTTATTAAAATATTCGTTTTTACAATAGTTGGCTTATCTGTAATCCAATTCGAATCCAAATGAATATAAAACAAAATTGTTTTATTGTCGGTTCCTCTACGAGTTGTTTTATTAAAATTTGAGAAAAAAAAACATCTTGAAACCGTTATTTTATTGTATAGAATTACTTCTTTTTGTAACTAAACTACATAAAAAATAGCGTGTTATAATGCTAGGAAATTCATTTTATTTTCTTTGTAGATAAAGAAAATCCAAGTTTTTCTATATTAAATCAATATGAATTGTGGAAATTTCTACAATTTCCTCAAATTAAAAGAAAAAAACGCGAAACTATTCAGAATTCCGAATGACTTTGATAAAACTATGTTACAACATTTAGAAAAAAAGATCAAACATCAAAGGCGGCCTATATAAATCTTCTTCAATACAATCTTTCCCTTTAAATATTGTGGATTGACAAAAATATAACCAAATTGTGTAATTAAAAAAAAAACAACTCTAAATTTAACTTTCCTGGCGCACCCACCATTTCCCAACAACCAGTATTTTCCCAATTTTAGAATCAGCCACAAAAACTCAATCTAGTACACTGAAATGCCATTATCCCTCAATAGTTGGAATTTAATTGTATTTATTAAGGAAATAATTCGCCCGGCGCATCCACCATTTCGACGACTAACCAAAATATTGCACTTTTCAATGAATTAAACTCAAATTTGCGGTACTTAACTACGATAGATATTAGAGTCAAGGCTTTATATGAGATTGCAAGTCGAAAAAACTCTATGTCTAATTTAAATGGTCTGACCTTTGCCATGGGTTGGTAATTGGGAGCTCTCGTAGTTCTCCAACAAATTCTCCAATACCATTGTAATATTTTTACTAACAGTTTTACTAACATCATACGCTGTTCGTTTGACTTTCGGACTAATCAAATTCGTTGTATTGACTGAATAATTAATAATCGTCGATTTTAGCGATTTATTTCCATGTTCTAAATGGACGCCTCTATGAATTCTTGCCAAACATATCAAGCTATAAAATAAAAAAAACAATATTCTAAATATTAATATTAATAAGAAAAATCCACTCGAAACAGATTGGGAATCTTCAATGATGTAACTTTAAATTGAGAAAGACAACAGAAAAGGAAAAGAATATTGAAGTTGTGAAAAAATGCTGATTGTGCTATCGTTTTGTATTCAATTTCAAGAGTGACTGTTGCCACTGTCCCAATTCCAAATGAATAATAAATTCGTATATAGAAGAATAAATCAATCGATCAGAATTTTTCGACGATTATTAATTCGTGTCGGTGAATAAATTATTTCCGATTTAGTTAAATAAATGCAAGTTTATGATAATAAAATACAATGACATTTCTAGACGGTACGTTTAACCGAAACAGAAGTGAAAAGTCTTGTAGTTTCTTTTAACTGAGACTATAAATATCTATTTAGCGACCGCTTAATAAATAAAATTTCATTCTAGAAGCTTGTTCTATTTTTATGAGTTTTAAAAAAATTTAGAAAAAATTCCAATCGGATTCAATTAAAATTTCCATAATTATTCGGGAATTTTCAATTGAACAATCCAATTGGAGTAATTTATCAAAAGCTACTTACGTTTTTAATAACAAGAAGTATATTGCCAATTTGATCATAATGGTTTAATTGATTTGCCAAAGAAATTAAAAAATTTACTCGACAATATTCGATTTGAAGAAGCTCATGTTGCCGGAGCTTTTGGGTGTCTGTTTCGAAATATACAACAATTACATTGATGACACAATATATACAAATACACGTGCGCACTTCTTCGTCGGTTTCTGCTTGTTCTGTTCCATGAATTTTTCCAACCCTTTGGAATTTTTGTTTGAATCAACAAATTTTAAATACAATTTAATTTTCCATGTCAAATTCCATCAATTCAATCGAGCATGCGTTCGAATTTATCATAATTTGTTGAATAAGAAACACGTAATTTGAGATGATAGAAGAAAAATAGAGATACAAAACAAATATATCTATAGATGTGAAATTAGAAACTATATATATGTTTTTGATTTTTCTCATTCTCATCCATTACTATAACATCAAATCGTTTGTCAACAAATTAGGGTTGAGATAGAATTGAAATTATTACATTGCAATTCTGTACATGATTGAAAAATTTATTTGCCTCTATCAAAGTTTAGTTGTTTCTTCGTTCTTCAATAACAATCTTGGCGTAATTAAACTACATAGAATTATAAAATTGGGAAACTGTAAATATAATTATTCTGGTGCATCCACCATTTCTACAAAAAAAAACTGCAAGTTTGTCAAAACTGATAGTGCAATAATCAGCTCTATACACTCTCCATTGGAAACGAATAAAAATACTTAGTAATCATAGAAAAGCCCATTTACTCCGGTATCTAATATAGGAACATAAAAGTTCTATTACATGTTTTTAAAGGTCTAAGATCACTGCTCAAGCTGCTATTATCAAATCAAATAATTGAAGACCATGGAAAACTAATAAGCTAGTCCACCGATCGTCATGGCCTACTAGTTTCGATGAACGAGATGTCATTTCCTGTGAAACCGGATATTGGTCTTGAAATTTATTCAAATTTCGCACCAGGTGCTTTCATATACCGATGTCTAAATTTTAAAGAATCTGTGGTTTATATCCTGTTCCTATAGCCACCCGGTATATGTATGTTGTCATTACTATCATTTTCCTGAGCAATTCGTACATTATTTTAGTAGTTCAAAGGCGGATGCCGGCCAAAATGTCCCAAAAACATCACAAACCCGACAGGTGTGTCTCCATATAAACCCATAAGCTCGCTATCTGTGATCTTCAAATTACTCAAGTGGTAAATAAAAAAAAAACAGTTCAAGGTGCAAGGGGTACTATTTAATAGGGACATTTTCCGAGGATATCCATCCTAGTCTTGCAGATCCTCAAATAACTCGAGCCTACCTAAACAATCTTCAACGATGGTTGACAAAGTTTGAAATAAAAGTGAAAGAGAACAAATCTACGACCCTCCAACAAGAAATATGCCCAGTAGTCACAATAAACAATGTACAGATACCACAAGCTGTTAGATTTAGACATAGAAACATCGAATAGATAAGTAAAGCGCGTTTTTGTTCAATTTTTCCAGAAATAAACGATAATACAGACTCGTTATCTATAAAAAATTCTCACGTAACAATAATTTGAGTATAACAAAACTTTTGAACAGCACAGAAATCCTCAATTATATTTTTATATAGTCAAATTGTAAATATTTCGCCCGGCGCATCCACCATTTCAGCTTCCGCACATCCATTTTTTTTTTTTCACTATTCGAGAAATCAGTTTTGTTAATTTAAAATTAACCGTTGCTCCTCTCATTCATCATCCCCATATAATTTCTGTTCTTCCTACTAAATTACGAATCGACCCCTAAAGATGTCCTACCTAGTTCTACCCCGTTTGACCCCACCGAAATATACAATCAGAGCCACGCTTGCGCTTATCATCAAATCACATTCAATCCAAAAAACTGTGAGAAAAACTACAGGGTGCAAGACGAGCGGGTAAAAATATCTCGTAATCGTTGTGATTAGAAAAAAATAAATCTTATTCTAAAATGAATTTTAATAAAACAATATTTTTATAAAATTATTATTATTGCAGAATGTTTATTTGATATTTTGATTGAAAAAAAAACACAAACAAACAAAAAGAAGAATACAATGATTCTAATTGAATAACGATGATTTCAAATCAGTCAATAATGACTTTATTATTTGTGTTGGTGATGATAATAACGACTTCTGATAAATGTCTAGCATCGTCATCAAGGTAAATTTGTAAATCAACCGATTAATATGGACGTTGTTTGAATTTCAAATATCTCATTGATACATTGATGGCTAATAAAACCACAAAAATTACCATCAAATACATGAATAAATAACAATAGATACATGTTGTTGTTGTTGTACATTGATCGGTTATCATTTTATATGTTCTCGATTTTTAATTTATCAATCATTTGTCAAAAAAATTGACAATTTCTCCTATCAAATTCACAGATTATCGAAAACAATGGTATCTGATCGACTGGAGAATGTTACACAGACAATTTCACGATTATTAGAAGGCTACGATATTCGATTACGACCAAATTTTGGTGGTAAGCCTAATTTTTAAAAAAAATTAATTCTTATCAATTGTAAATAATTTCAAGGTGAGCCTTTATTTGTTGGAATGGATCTAACTATCGCTAGTTTCGATGCAATTTCCGAAGTGAATATGGTTAGTGTTTCTATTCAATTTCCAAAAGCTCTTATAATCAAGGGACGGACAGCATTTTATAGATTTTCCAGACGACAGCGTCATCGATAGACAATCTTTCACATCTATCCGACTCGACCTTGACCTGAGGTGCGATTTCAGCCCAATTCATTACCGAATACCTACGGCTGGAATCGCACCCGGTTTTGTATTGTTGCTGACTGAAAAAAAATTAATTTTCAGGATTACACAATCACCATGTATTTGAATCAATATTGGAAAGACGAACGTTTAGCGTTTAGTAATGAAGATGAGATTTTAACATTGTCCGGTGATTTTGCCGAAAAAATTTGGGTACCCGATACATTTTTTGCCAATGATAAAAACAGGTCGACCAATCGATTTCTACGAAATTATAATTGTTGCAATGATTTTGTTTTTTGTTTAGTTTTCTACATGATGTAACTGAACGTAATAAATTGGTCCGTTTGAATGGTGACGGTGCAATTACATATGGAATGCGTTTTACAACAACTTTAGCATGTATGATGGATTTACATTATTATCCATTAGATTCGCAAAATTGCACTGTCGAAATTGAAAGTTGTAAGTTATTTACTAATTAATAGTAATTTAATTGATAATTCAATAATTTTCTAGATGGTTATACAGTAATGGATGTTGTTATGTATTGGAAAGAAACACCGGTACGTGGTGTTGAAGATGCCGAATTGCCACAATTCACAATAATCGGCTATGAAACAAATGACCGGAAAGAACGTTTAGCTACCGGTATTTATCAACGTTTATCATTATCATTCAAATTACAACGGAATATCGGCTATTTCGTATTCCAAACATATCTACCTAGTATATTGATTGTTATGTTATCATGGGTATCGTTCTGGATTAATCATGAAGCAACTAGTGCACGCGTAGCTTTAGGTAATACAGTCAATTCCATTCAAAACAGTCGGAATTTGTGACGCACACACTAACCGTCTGGATATTGAGCCGAACAAGCAAAATCGTCTTTTTTTTGGATGGATTCAGTTTAATTTTCGATATTTTTTGTAATTTCCAGGTATTACGACTGTATTGACGATGACAACAATTAGTACAGGAGTACGTAGTTCATTGCCGCGAATTAGTTATGTTAAAGCAATCGATATATATTTAGTTATGTGTTTTGTGTTTGTTTTTGCTGCATTATTAGAATATGCAGCTGTAAATTATACTTATTGGGGTGCACGTGCTAAAAAGAAGACGAAAAAATCTAAAGATATTGATGAGAAACGATCAGGGACCAAAACAACAACAAGTATGAATAATGAACAAAATTACAATAATGATGATATAATCGAATTACAAGATGTCCGTATGAGTCCAATAGCATCAATACGCAATCGACATAATATAAATAAAACAAATACCGATTTAGATACAACAAAATTCCCACCGAGCTTCCGTATATCAAGAACATCCGGCTATACTTATAATTATCGTACAACAGGACTACGATTCCGTGGCACCAAAAGTAACCGAAATCAATCCATTATACACTCAATTGTAATGCTTATAGAACCGATCAAACGACATGAACTGTTTTATTTTATTTTTTGATGTAGCAACGCTATCCTTTTTACAAAAAGCGATCTATACCTCCAAGCGCTCCATTAGCGCCATCTATCTTACGGTTCTAGTAGCATTATAGTTTACTGTATATATATATATGGAGTATATGTGAAATGTTTAATTTGAATTTTCAGATAATCCGATTCATAAGCCGAAAGTTTTCCATGCTATAAGGAAAGGCGCTTTAGTATTGAAAGCTTCCATGCCGAAAATTAAAGATGTTAATATAATTGATAAATATTCGCGTATTATCTTTCCAGTGGCATTCTTATTATTTAATGCTGGTTATTGGTTGTTCTATTTCTTCGAATAAAACAATACTGAGCAATTCTAGATAGATAATTTTATACCTGGCACTAGACTCTCTTTAAAATAACAACAACCTTGGACCATTAAATAATTATTGTACTTTACTTATTTGTAATTCGAGTTTCGATCATTATTTGATTATGATCACTATCAAATTTTATATAGAAATATTTATATTTGTTGTATTTTCGAGATTTTCTAGTTTGTTTTATTGATAAGAATGTAAATAAATAATTTTACAATTAGATCCATCTATTTAAATAAAATGCTTTGTAGTTTATCTGTAAAATTTTTTGGAATAATAAATGCTAATTAATATAATCGTCAATACATTAGGGGTTATCATTTGTTTTGTTTTTTTATTTGTTTATCAAAAAATTTCGTTATTTCGGTTTAAAGAGTAGAAGATAGACGATAGATGTGACGACGACGACGTCGGCGTCGTCGTCGTCGTCGCTACCGCCGTCTCGTTGTTACAGTAGTGGGGGTCCAATATTCATCTCGATGTTCGCAGATTCAGTAAAGAGATTCTCTAGTGTGCTGTGTGCATCATTTTCTAAAAAATTCCCCCCGACCAAACAACCAACCAAAAAAATAAAAATAAAATACAACAATAATAAAAGAAAATTGTTAATAATTATTATTTTATGGTCAATTAGTTTATAAATCTAGTGGAAAATTTCAAATGTAAACTCCGGCAAGAATTCTTGTTTGAAAATAATTAGATTCTAAAAATATTTCGGACAATTCAACCGATCAAATGTTGAGTTATAAGAGAAGATCTTTAATGGAAAGGGTGTAATCCAACACCCTTCTATCTCGCTTATAATCCCAAACAACACAAGCTCAATAAAAACAATAGAATTATGAAGGAGATCGCCGGAAAATCGATTCCCATCTCTACCAAATACTACCTATACTCAATAATCATCATCAATTTTGGTAAAGTTTATTATTATTATTATTATTATTATTAAATAATAATTTGTGTGGGGGGTGGTGTTATTACACAAATGTCACACCCGTGTGTCAAAAATTGCTTCCTACAAACCAAGTCGGGAAATATTGATCCGATGGATAGAAAGTGGTGGGCCTTGCCTTCCATTCTATGAATGGAGCATTCATAGCAGCAGGCCTCTCTCCATCTATACAGCCAATACAATTCGGGTAGAATTAGCTGTAATTTTTTTCTTTCACAAAAATTCCCTTCCTTTGATTTATTTATTTACGAATTGAGAATTTCCACAAATTTTTATTAATGATAAAATAAATATTTATTATGATTCATTTTTAATGAATTTGTTCGTTGTTGTTGTTGTTTAATTAACGATTATATAGAGTTAAGTTGTTGAAATTTTAATGGATCTCGAGTATGGTTACAATCAATGAACCATTGATAATCGGTCCAAATGAAAATCGAAAGTGGAGTAAGGGGACAACAAGTCAATTAAATGATTGAATCGGAGGACTATCCGCGAAAACATTATTCTCAACTCTTCTTAATAAGACACTCAAGGCGTCTATTTATAGATAATTTCGTTTAAACAACAACAACAACTCGACCGTCAACACAACCAGTCTAACATCTATTTTTTCCCCACAAATCATTTCCGCAATTAATTCTAATTCACTAACTAACAAGAATTTTGTATAATTATTATTATTATTATTATTATAGTGGATTTAATTAATGGTGAATTATCGACGTCGAATCCATTGGCGACACCACCACCCCATCGTGGAGCGGCACGTCAAATGTACGGTTCCGGTTCATTACGACCGCCTGGTACAAAACCGATTTATGCAACTGGCCAACGTCGACATGGTATCCGTACAACAATTAGTCCAACTGAATTAATCAATAATAACCATCGTATATTAAATGAAAAATATCCAAAAATACCATTTCCATTATCGATTAGTGAATATCCATTTTATATAAATCCTGATAATATTCTAATATCACATCTACCACCACCATTACAAATAACACCGCCTAGACATCATGATATGTATAAACCATCGAATCGTGGTCCAGGCCGTTATGGTGGTCGACATGAATATTATGCTGGTCGACCGAATCGTGGCCGTTATCATTTCGATTATGGTCTGTTGGGTGGTAAAGGTTTCGAAAAGACATTACCGGATGGTAATGGACCGATAAGTCGATATCAAACGTCAAAAGGACGATCGCCGGATATCAATCTAAAACATCCGGATGATGAACAAGCCGAAGTTACAGGCAAAGATGTACAAGAAGCTTATGAACATGCTTGTAATGGTGGATGTGCAGCTGGTGAATATCTTTGTGTTAGAAGTTGTATGTGCATCAAAGGCATCTATAGGTGGGACTTTCTTCGTTCCAATCTTGATTCGAGTCTATTATTGTTTTTGTTTTTTTTTTTCTGTTAGATGTGATGGTGATGTGGATTGTGAAGGTGAAGAAGATGAATTGGAATGTGGTGAGCTCGATCTACAACGAAATATGAAATGTGAAGAGGAAGACGACAAAAATATCCGTTGTCCTAGATCGGGCAAATGTATTTTGAAAGAATGGCTATGCGATGGTGATGATGACTGCGGTGATTTTTCTGATGAAACTAGATGCAGTAAATATCAACTAAACAAAATCTAGTTACAAATCTATATCTATATATATATATATTTTTTTTTTTTCAAATATTTACAGATGTTGCTATTAATTGTAGTGAAGATGAATTTGAGTGTGCTAATGGTTTATGTATCCAAAAAACATGGTTGTGCGATAATGATAATGATTGTAAAGATTTCTCAGATGAAATCAATTGTACGAAAACTGGGTAAATATGCAAATTAATTTTCATTAGCATTGATTTTTCGGTAAAGTAGGGTAAATGTCAAGTTCGACATTATTATGTAGTTGCTACCGATATTGCCCTGCACTTTCCAAACTAAAAGTCAATTGGAGCGTGTTAAATATTCTATATATGAGGTCCACTAACGATAAAGTTGATGAAGAGAGATAGAGAGATTATAGATTATAATCAACTACTATATAGTTGAAATTAAATTGATTCTTTTTCCTAGTCTAGCCTTCTGAGATGTTGCCGAGTCTATGGTCAGCCAACAAGTCTTGTGCTGTTCGGCTTCTCTTGAATTACTACTTTTGCCAGTCAGTGTTCTTGGAAATTGCCTGTCATTCACATCTTCTGCTAGGTACCCATACGATTACATCTTCTTATTTCTATGAACTTCTTCTCTCCCATAATTGATCAAAGTAGTTGTTTTGTTGTACCGGTTTTGGCTACAGTACCTACAGTATAGATACGGGACTTTGCTCGATTTTGTCGCAAGTCCTGTTGTACTTCATCGAGTTCCAGTTGTACCGAGAGGTACTGGGTGATGATCATCGTGAAAAACTTCTCTCTTGTCTCTATCATTTCTGCCTTGTAATCAATTTTTAGTTATTCGGCCACTGTACTCGACCATTTCTTTCTTCATATTAAATAATCGACGTTTGCCCTTCTAATGGTTTGTTTGTAGATGTTCGGAAGACGAGTTCGAATGTGGTG
>JAZBGX010002266.1:2902-13702 GCA_037414775.1 Zonitis immaculata | reverse complement strand
AAGACTGATAAGGCAAACAAATAATTCAACATTGACAATTGAATTATACGGTAATTTATTTGAACTGGTATGTCTCGATGGATACCCCACAATCTAACTGAGCTCGACAAACGCGCTCGGTAGTTTATCTGTTAATTGTTTGACCCTCGTCCGCATGGAAAAAATCAGGTGAGGCACCACTTATACCTTAATTAGATGACCGAGGATTATAAAGAATTGCTCACCGAGGATAAAACGATTACAACCACTACTTACAGTCAAGAGCTTCTGAATTTAGCTGGAGCCATTTGTAAAAAGCGACCAACCAAAATGTGCATCTCCTTTAAACGGCAAAAGTAACGGGGCCTACGATACAGCAGCTAGGTTGGGAAATCATACCTCCTCCAATCTTGCTCCAAATGACCATTTCCGAGTAAACAATTTAATAAAATTGAAGAATCGACGAATTTTTTTTATGACCAAAACAAAGCTTCTGGTCTTTTGGTATTGAAGTACTATCGGAACATTGGGTGATGGTAGATCAAAACTAATTTAAATAAAAATTATATGTTATTTGAAGTGTCGAAAAATTTATCGAACAACCCGGTATTCGAATTGATAAGATAGCATTCAATACAGATTTACTTTACAAAGAACATTTCCTATCACACAAAAAAGATTATAGACAGGTATATATTGTGCTTGAAAGTGAACTTTTGTGTGTAAAAACATGATGAAATTATAAACTTAATTGTGAGAAAATTGTGCAAAAATGGTTACACCGATCAAATCGACTTTACTTATCACATCGAAACTAACAAAATCATCGCCATTATCGCCTCGATTATTATCGGTATTGAATCAAACAAATCAATCGAATAAAACTTGTAGAAACTTGAATCAGAATTTAACACCGAAAAAATTGGTTTATAATAATAATAATAATAATAATGCTTATAATTTGAGTTTAATACAAAATTTTTATAGAACTTTGTCTATTAATGATAAGAATTATGAAAATTACAATATCGATGATTGTTTAGATTTGATTGAATCGGAACAAAAATCGAATCCAATCGTGAATATAATCGGTCGTGGTTCATTTGGAATCGTAATCAAAAGTCAATATAAAGGTAAAATGAATTATTGTTTGAAAAAAAAAATTCGATTACATAATTATAATTTAGTTTAGTTTAGTTTAGGAAAACAGGTCGCAATTAAAATTGTTAAATTGGATCGATATAATAATTATTTAAATGAATTGAATAGTTTGAAATTGAATCATGAAAATATTATAAGAACATTCGATATAATTTCAACGATAAAATATAATTTAATTATAATGGAATATATTAAGAATGTGCAAGATTTACATACAATTTTAATTGATAGAAACAAACAAATTACCAACTTGAAGCAATTGAATTATGCAATTGATATTGTAGCAGGATTGGATTATTGTCATAGAAATGGTATTTTACATTTAGATATCAAGCCGAAAAATATTCTATTGTGCGATGATGTTTGTAAAATTTGCGATTTCGGTAATTCGATATTGATCTCGAAAATTTCCCATTTCAACACTTCAAACGTACAAATCATTATTATTATTATTATTATTAAAATTTTGACCTAATTCAATTTTACTTTGTTCAGTTCCAGGGAACTGTTGCTTATACTGCACCTGAGCTTTTAATTGGACAACAACCAAGTACGAAAAGCGATATTTATTCATTGGGAATTTTATTGTGGCAATTAAGAACGCAACAATATCCTTACGATAATTTAAATAACGACATTATAATTTATCAAGTAATCCACATTGTTATATACCGTTTATAACGATCATATAGTTGATTATAACGTTAGATGACTTATTTTTTTATTTTTTCTCCAACTCACTTTTCGATTTTAATTTGAATATTTCTATAAAAATATTCTTACAGACAATTTTTTTATATTTCTTACTGAAATTCTATGGTGGTGATTGATAGAGCGAGTAGATAGATAGGTATATATGGAGAGACAGAGATGAATGGAGGAAGAGAGAGATGGATAGAGAGAGTGAGAAAGAGAGGAGCAGAAGAGATGCAAGATAGTCAGAGTGTGGGATATGAAAAGAAAGTTATAGAGAGAGATGCGGAGAGAGATAGATGTAGTGAAAGCGTGAGATCGGGGAGAGAGAAGGAAAGGGCGTGAGAGCAAGGGTGGGAGAGGGAAGTGAATATGTGGATAAGGTGAGAGAGAGTGAGAGGAACAGAGAGCATATACCAAAATTCTGTTGAATCGATTGATTGAAGAACTAAAAAATATTGAATCTATTTAATCTGCACAGACACCAAGCAAAGCTCAGTTGCTCAGGTACTGATCGTTATGAACGGTAATTTGAATATTTTTGTATAACTTTGACAATTTGTAGGTGGTAAAATTTGATTTTAGACCAGATAAAAATGAATTTGATAACATTGATAATTATGTCGAATTATATAGAAACTGTTGGAAGAAATTACCAAATGATCGTCCTGAATTGATTAAAATCCATGAAGAGCTCAAAAAGTTACTAGAATAATAATAATACTTAATGTTTTTTTTTAAATTTTTTCAAGGTTGTCACGTGAAATAAAAAGAATTATTTGTCTATTTATTTATTAATTTATTTGTGTCTGCTCAAAAGAGGTTCACCGGATGGAATTATTTTTTAAATTTTGGAATTATTCCTTGATCAATCTGGGAAATTACCGAGAGAGCAGCCCTCTCTAGACTTTTGCTTGTGATGTGAATACTGCGAGTAACAGTGTCCCACCAATTTTCGTGTTTCCCATGGTCCGGTAAACGCAATAAGTAGAATCTGTGGTGAAATTAAATTGAATAAATCAACAATTTGGAAGAAGAGTAGATGAGATATTAAGAAAATTTGAAAAACTAATCTAAAGGAATAAGAAGGCCGACTGCGATCATTTTGAATATAATTTATTATTGTAAGTCTGGAAATTCTATAGCGAAGAATTGAATTAAACAGCGATGGGTCTTTGTCAAGTTTTTTTTTTAAATTATCATTCGTAACGAACCATTACTGGCGGTCCCGCAAAGTTTGCTTTAATGGAACATTACTGTATTCATTAATTATATTATTATTTCTTTTCTATAGTCGCTTGAGAAATATCAAAGATGTAATACCTATAACTTCCTGATTTTGAATATGTTCGTAACTGCATTTATTATATGAAGAGTAACAATTGAAAATATTATCAAAACAACTCCAGTCCTCAGTTAAATAAATAATTTTCAATGATTCTATTAAATTTAAATTTAAATTTGAATTATAAAGACATAATAAAGCTTGTTTTTCTAATTACTTGGACTTTAAACAATGAAATTTTTATTATTTATAATTGTGATTTAATTAATTTTATACAATTAATGATTTATATGATTGAAATATTGTCGATCGAAGAATCATAAAATTGAATAATTACTATTTTATGATCATTACTCACAATCAGTCGCATTATTGGATTTATTGAGAAGTAGTGATAAACAAATTTAATACGTAATCAAGGTATAGTTTCGAATCTTTCACAAATAGAATGCATATTTTCTAAGCTAATTATTTTCTTGCGTATAATTGGTCTCTGCAAATCAATACATCTGGTCCATCTCTTCTCTAGAATTCTAGAGCATAAATTCCTAATGAAAGAAAATCTTTATCTTGAGTCTTCCAAAATGCCTCTACCACAGCTATCACCTCGCCATTGTCTTGCCCCACAGCTGCTCTTCAAGCTAGGAGCTATATCTGAAGAATAAAATGGGTGTTTATTGTAACTATGGCTTATTTGCGTGAGGGTGTATTGAATTATTGTCCCGGTTAGTGTATATAGTAAGAGCCTGATGTGGCGCGAAGCTTGAAACTTTGGATTTTTTTGGTATCATCGATAGTTGTTTAGTTACAGGATCTAAATATCGATTCGTTTTTTGCTTTTGTTCGGTATACTCAATATAAGCACACCTTGTTCATGTAAAGTATACGACTCTTGTGATCTCATCTAAATGTCTATTTGGTCAGCTAAATTAGTCATTTCAGCTGGATGGTTGTCTGTATAGCGATGCTCGTTTTATGTGGATTTTTTGCCAGCGTACGATTGTAGAATATGGAAGTGACATAGTCCTTTGATTCAATTGGAATTTGATGAATTGAAAATGCCAGTTTTGCCACTTCACAAACATTTTATTTTCTATATACCTATATATAAGTATTTCAATTTGTGAAAAACCATCCACTTTTATAATACAGAATAGCCTCCAGCTATATCGTAAATAAATAATCTTTCAATTTTCCAACAATTGTTTGTCATAAAACTTGAAAAATACTCCGCAGACATCTCAGTTTATTATATAAAATACAAATTCTTTATAACAATAATGATAATAGAAAGTTCAGGAAATAAAAATCATCCCCTGCTTGAAATAATTTCCAGTGAACGAAGGACTGAAAATATTTTATAAACAAAATAATCAACAAACATTTTTGAAATATTATATGTGTACATTTACCTATATAGAAATTGTTACAGTTTTATACAGCAATGCTTTTCAATTACACACAAATCCCAGTTTTTATAGTTTATAATATTTCAAGTAGCGTAAATAATATATAGCTCGCCATTCAACCTTATAAATAGGGAAAAATGAAAGAACTTACCAACAACTGAAACTCGTAATATAACGATGTTAAATTTAATTGGGAGAAACGTTCTATTGCTTTTATCATTATATTTTGTTATTTACTTGTTTTTATTTGGAATAAAATATTTATTGTACATACATACATATAGGTATACAGGGTAGTCCAAGTTTTACCGCCACACCCAAAATCACCCTCATTTATAATCGTGAAAAAATCAAATTTGGAAGTATTAAAGAAACACAAATACACTACAGATTAATCTAATTCATAATTAAATTTCGTTTAATTACAACAATTCAATCAATAAATCTTCAGTTTCCGATGAATTTTTGGGATTCCTTCTTATGTCATTGGATAGAACGTACTTTTTTAATCACAAACTGATATTAACTTTAATCAAACGATGACTTGATATCGAAATTAGAGAGACTTAATTATTTTTATATTTTTAATTCTGTATGATTTAAGGTTTTGCAGTTGGTAGTTCACCGTAGCTGGTCCACTTTAGAAATAATAAGCAATAACAAATTACTTTTGTAAAGTCGAAATCACAACTAAGTACAGCCCTGAGCCTACCCCTCGTTTTTATCTGCAGTAAGATATTTTAAGTCTTTCCAGGCAAAAAGTTGTTAATTGTTCCTAATAGCCCGTATACTTACTGTACTTATTATTAATAGAGGAGTACGATTTGACTGGGTTGGCGATCAAAATTTGACCGCATGTGTAGGCATCAATATGCACAATTTTCAAATTTTTACCTTCTTATTGTGTAAAGGATGACAAATTGGAGGTGGCGGTAAAACTTGGACTACCCTGTATACGTAGATATATCTTGGTTTTTTAATTTTTGTTTTTGGAAAAATCAATATTTATAGAATCGGAATTAACGAATCATTTTATTATAAAAATTCAAGATAAAAGGCCTCGTCAATTTCAATTGAAAAGTTCATTTATATATTTACAAAATAAATCTTCACCCCTTATATTTCTATACATACACATACATACAATTCATTCAAATGTTGTTTATGTATTGGAGTCTAATTGAAACAAATCAAAACTGCGACCGGAATATAATAAATAGATACATAATTGAAAGGTTTTCCTACTTTCCGATTTTGTATTTATAAATGTTGATATAGAAAATTGAGAGAATAAAGAGGGTTTATATGCCAATCAACAACCATTATTCGTTGACTATATAAATATAGAGAGATAGAGAGAGAGAGAGAGATATGTTATATGTAAAGATTAGGGGGCGTATTTGTAATAAGAACACAAACACTCAAATGATATGTTAATTGTTGTATAACTAGAGGGTAAACTACCCTGTTATTTGGGGATGATGCCCGGAGATATGTAACCGTGCGGACTTGTTTTTAGTCAAGACTGTAAAGGCACGTTCACGAATAAATATGAATACGTAATAGGTTGATTTGAATTTTAATCAGTTCAAGATTGACAATAGGGCTTTAGTGCACAGTCACGGATCGCAACACTAAAATGAATTCATTAACATTACGATATTATTAATACTATTGTGGAAAATTATAATTTTCCTAAATTTTTCCATCACAAATTGGAATGGGACTGATTGGATTTTCGGAATTTTCCTTGAAAGTGGATTGATAAATCGTTTCTAAATAGTTTTGGGAATTTTGGGGATTAGTTGTGAACCGACCATACGGCAACCCTCCTATATACATAGATAGATGTAATAGTCTCGTTAGGGGTCTAATTTCTGCAAATTGGAATAGCGATCATGTCGCGCTGTCACAAATTACAGCCAATCAAGTCTGTATTTTGTGTGTCGGAAATGGTGTTGATATATAATTCCCATCTCTCTATATGTATATATCACATGCCCCTTTTATTATTTGAATTCAACTGAATATATGATAACGACCCTATATAAACGTTACTATAATCATTAATAATTTTTATTATTATTATTATTATTGTAAACAGTTTCAGGATTATTTAATAATAACAATAATTGGGATGTTATGTTATATTAGAACAAAAAATATGATAATAATAGAATAGAAATAAAGTATTGGAGAGCGGTAACAAGGCAAAGTGGTGCAGGACAATGGAGGCGGGCGCTAGGACACAAGAAGTCAAGTGGCAACACGGGACCATTACAGCATCAGCAGGGATCGCATATAATGGTCTCTGCCAGTTGGAGGGCCATTAAACTAGAATTGCTATATAGTGGAGTTTCTATTCACCACATACATTCTCATCACTCTTCAAATAATAATAAGAACTCGCTTATACTGTTGATTGATGTTCAATAATATAGCAATTGGTTTTGTTAATGTTGCCGACATTCATCGAATCAAAAAAAAAAAAAAATTATATAGGCATATTTTCATTTTTATTTATTTTTTTATATGTGCGTATGAGGAAAATGTTGAAAAATCTCCCAAAGGTTTATTCTAATTTGAAAACTACAATAATTCAATTGTTTCGGTAATATATTCCTATTTGTATTATAATTGTTATTGTTGGAAATATATATGTATATAGGGGGGTGAACGTAAATTGGCCAGAACTAAATAGGGCCCTTAAAATATAATAGTTATACAGTTGTTATATGTACTTATATTGTATTGGAATAAGCCTGTTTGAATTATTTCTTTTCCAATACATCAGCCACTTTGATTCATTAGAATTGGCTGTTGTCTATTGGAAATTTCTTTTTATAATAGCCATCAGTGTTTCGCAAAACAATGCAAATTATTATTTGAAAATTTCAACATATCACTAAAATTAAAATATGGATGTGGAATCGAATATTTAAACAATTTTTTTTTTACAGTTTCATCATAAATTGATAGTTTACAAAAAATACATATAGTGGGTTGAAATTTCAAATTCCACCCATTTATTACTAATTCCGTAGATTTTTAGTCTTTAGAATTCAAATTATATTCCAATTATATTTAAAATTCAACTGTTTGATTATGGAAATTTTTTTCAAATGCTCTAAAAATTTCTATAAAAATCATTCTTTTTATTGAAGATCTTATCTCAATACTCTTAGCCTGTAAGTCTGACTCTAGTGAAGAGAAAAATAATACACCAGAGGATCTAAAGACAATATTTTGGCGCTAAAACGACTTCTCTAGCTTTTCGGGAAATGTGGAAAATTCACATCGTTTATGAGATATTCATTTAGTTTTCGATAATTATTTATCTCGTTTGGGGTGTCACTACTGTACATTTTTTATAGCGATCGAAAATCTCGATATATGAAATTTCCTATATCGATTGGTATTGAACACAAAATATATAACACTCCCAAAATTTGGCGCCTCGGACAAATGTCCGCGAGATGTGCCCGCCCCTATGAGGAGCAGGCCCTGAACAACTTTGTTGTATAAATCAAACTTGACTAGAATGTGAATTTTCGGAATAGCCGACTGCAACTGTATATAAATAAAACAACGAAAACATTTTATGAAAATATATTAATAAATATACTTAAGTATATAGTGTAGACATAGAAATCTCTAAAAGTGATTACAAAATCAAATGAAAACAATATGAATATGAATTTAAAACATCAATGAATATTAATTTATTTTTACGCCATACGATAAATAGATTTTCGAAAAAAAAAATTATACAAATTCCTACAAATTAATCAACATAGAAATTAAGAATAAATTTGTACAAATTACAGATTGATTTTCAACAGATTGTTGTATATATAGAGTTTTCACAATTGGCATCCATGAACATAGGTAACATTATGGAAAATTGCAGCAGCTGCTGTTGTTAGAAAACTACAAGGTGATTGAGCACCACCACCACCACCATATCGTGGTATAACCGTTGGTTGACAACACGACGTTACAGGATCATTTCTTTGTGTAATTATTGTTGATGCTGTTGTTGTTCGTAATGTACCAGAATTCAATAGTTCTTTTTCGATATTAGCTTGATGTCGCAATTGCTCTAAACGTAATTGATTCTGTCGTTTCCATTTTGTTCTTTTTTTTTTTTGGAAAAAATTATTATAAATAAACGAAAATTATTGAATTATTATATAATTTACCTTCTATTTTGATACCATGTTTTGACTTGTGTTTCGGATAGATTCAGTGCATCAGCAACATCACTACGATCAGCTACTGATAAATACTTTTGGCAACGGAATTTCCTTTCAAGATATGCTAGTTGCGCATGTGTAAATGCTGTACGTCGACGGCGTGGTTTTCGTCCTTTTGCCGCCTCTACAGGATTTTCAGGACCGCCCATCGTTGTAGGATAACTTGCACTGTTATTATTATTATTATTGCATTCATTGTCGCAATCTACCTGTTCTCCAACTTCTATATCTTCAGATCCTTTGTTAAATAGTTAATAAATTTAATAATAACAACAATTTCTGATTCATTCCACCATAAATTGACAACATAATTGATTCAAATTATACGTTTATAATTTTTTGCATAGTTAACTATAGATAAGTTTAATTTTAGACTTTATCTAAATGGATATATTCAAGAAAGAAATTAATCATGAATCCTGTTCAATATAATTAATTGATAATTGTAATTACTCGACTATTTAAGGGCGGAGAATAAGTCGCAAAATTGAGTTCTTTATGTAATAGAAGAGCTTTAATTTTCAAGAGTTTCGAAAGACTTCCTGCAGCTTTTCAAAGTGGTTAGAACTATATAGGTACTGCTGTTCTAGCGTTGATTGAGTCACGATTTTAGTTTATGCAATCAGTTAATTCTCTTATAACGAAACCGAAGAACAACCATTGAAATCATATATAATTATTTTGAATTCCGCATCCGCTTTATATCTCAAATATATGTACTTGAATTAATAAAACAAAAAAAAAAGTAGATATAAAACAAAACGTGTCGTTTGTAATAATAGCCTGCAGTTGTTTGGTAGGAAAATACAAAGGCAATTTTATTCATTAAAAAGGGAAATAAACTGCTTAAAAACGCATATATAAGACAACAGGAGTCTAATAATTGGAGAATCTCTTATGATGGATTTTTCGAGATGCTGAAGTATATAGTTGCATATGAAAATCTTAATTAATGCCCTAAGCAATGCTGTATAATGTGAATACGAAAATTTTTCTAATTTCTATCGGAAAATTGTCAATTGATAAAATTACCTTCATTCGAATAAGTTAAGACATCACTCAAAAGGTCTCTAATTAAAAACGATTTATGTTCTTGCATACTGATTTTAGATAATAATTACAAAAATAACACAATCACATTGTTTTAATTATTCTAATTAATTTGACTAATTAACTTAAATTCTAACCACATAATAACAAGTTTCCTAAATAATAATAATAATAATAATAATAATAATAAACACATCAACTAGAACTTGCCGCAATGACAGTGATGATAAATGACAAGTTTAGATATAAGCGATATAAACCTCAGAACATCCCCTAATAAACAACAACCCCTATAATATTTAGCTCCACCCCTAAATATATCGCAAAGCCCCTCCTCCTACAGAAAGACGACGACAATTTGCAGGATAACTTTTTTTATATTTTCCTGCAACAATTTTTTTTCAACCAACAAATGAATACGAATAGAAACAAAAGAAAAAAGGAAAAATTCGAAGACAAGAAAAAGATTTCCACAATCGCAAGACCTGGTAAGTATAGACAATCTATTGGAATTATCGAATGAATGCGTGGAAAACAGTCGATTTTCTAAAGAGTACTGTAAGTTTTTCCAATAAATTGTGGAAAGTTTCCGCAAGATGGCATAATAGGAGGTGGAATTTCTAAACAATATCGATCGTATATTATCCGGCCAATAAATCTCTTATTCAAGTGCGCGCTCTAAATTATATTGGAAAATTTGTTAATAATAATAATAATAATAGTGTGATTTCTTTATCGTTCGCAATATTGAATATTTGATCTAAAAATTTCGATTATATCAGAACAGAATTGAGGAAATTCATCGATTATTATTTTACGTCGCGATGCCGAAAATCGAATAAGCACGGAAAAAGTACGATATGAAGTTTATTCTAAGTCGCGGTGTTATTTATAAAGATGACTCATTCATTTATTATTGTTTTTTTTTTTTGTAAGACTTTTCTTTCATCTACCTGTGAATGGAGTT
>JAZBGX010002264.1:0-12260 GCA_037414775.1 Zonitis immaculata | reverse complement strand
ATATAGAGAAATAATAGAGTCACGGGTGGCAATTTTCATTGTGTTATTTGGAGTGGTTTATTGGATATCTATGACTCTCACTCACTAAAATCCGGAGCAAATTTCCTTAATTTACTTTTTATTATTTGTATTGTTATAGAAGTATTTTATTTTTTTGAAAAGTCCAAGAACAGCTGGCGTTAAACAACAGGACGACACCTTTTGCCATTCTTACCTTTCATACTTTTCTTCCCTCAAGTGGCCATCGATCAAAACGACTATATATACATATACACATAGGTACAATAGATTTGGAAACTTGAAATTAGAAATCATTTTTTTTGGAGAATTTGCAACAGAATACAGCAATAATGGAAAATAACAACGAATTATAAATAAAAATTAGGACCTCTATTATTAAATCGGGGTAAAAGAAAGAAATGGTGGTTTCAATTAAAATTGATCAAAAGCACCGATAGTATCCGAATATTTTACTAATTTAAGAACGTTTTTTTTTTTTATTATTTCATTCTCTCTCTGTTCCTTCATATTCTACACATATATACAGTCTTATTTTAATTGGGAGGGTAAACATGGTTGATTCTCGATTGAAATGTGACGTTATTATAGCCGGATAAATGATGGCTAATTGATTTTTCTCGGGCCAGGTACACATTTTAATTGGATTGAATATCAACTGATTTTCGGTTAATTCCAAACAAAAGAGAATAATCAATGCATCAACAAAAATGCCACCGTTATTATTATTATTATTATTATTTTTTTATCTAAATCTACCATTATAATTTAGATTTTACGCCTGTCTATATGTTAAACAAATATTAATTTTTGTAATTTCTCTCTATTAGAACATATAAACCAACAACAACAAAAAAAAATTGTTCTATCTAGGAGCTTTCTTTCTAATTTTTTTTAATTTGTTGTAATAAAATTAAATTTAAACAACAACAAAAAAAAAAAGCTAGATATAATTCCAACTAATGTGTTTTTCTTTATACATAAACACCGGTAACTTTTTGTACATAATTGGTATATAGGTGGACGGACCTCCTCTTATGAACCTAATTATTAGAACTAAAAAAAAATGTTAACGAAGCAAAAAGAATCAGTATGTATTAAATGCTATATGTATATATATAGTTAAATTATATATAGTTTGTCAGACCCTTCTATTGAATTATAAGGTATATAATGTTGTTGATGGGGTCTTTTAAATGGGGCCATCTATATGCGTACAGATATAATCAAAAATATTTATATTATAGTAAATAACAACAGAAAACTTAATTATTGTAACGTTGAAAATTATATACCAAAAAAAAAATATACATATATATATATATATAAATAATTGGACATAAACATGTTATAATTAAGAACTTTTTATATAGTGTTGCAATTTGAACATTTCAATTAAACTTGATTAAACTGAATTATGTTCAATACCTAATTATTTAATTAATTGAAATTTTGGAAGAAAAGAATTTATATTTTTAATTGCTTTATATTATTAAATTAGAATATAGTTTAGTGTGTTGATTATCAACAAATTCAATATAAAATAACAATATAATAGAATCAAATTATATGAAGATATCGAATACACCCGTTCTAAAAAATTCAAATTGAACACGACCAAATTTTCAAAGTACACAAAAATTAGAATTATACTTTTAGGCTCAAGGTAATTTTTTTACAATATGTACCTAATTATAATTACTATAAAACATTAATCTTTTGAGAGTAGCTGATATTTTCCGATGCATTTTGGAAATAGAAGACATAAATTTGCATATAATTTTTAAACGAGAACGTTCTCTCCGCCAAAATGTTGTCTATATTGATATCATATTTCGAATCCTCAAGTGCGTTTTTCATTTAGGTACTATACGAAGGCTAGAATTTATAGACCCAGAAAATCATTTGTGAATCACACTGTATATTTATAAATTATAAATTAAAGCGAATAACTATTCTCGGTATTTGTTCGCTTATTGATTCATAAAATAAATTTGTAAATGTATAATTGACGAACAATAAATGTACAACACTATATACAGGGTGGCTTGTAAGAGGCCTTCCTGCTCTTGTAGGTACCTACTTTGGTTCTAGTGGAAGGAAAAAAATGCACTCGAAGATCTAAAGTTTGGGAAATCGTTTTAACGTCAAAATTTTCTCTAAATATCACACTTTAGATCGTCAAGTTCGTCTTTTTTTTGCACCCACTAGAGTCACAGTTACAAGACCAGGAAAGCCTCTGGTGGATCAGCCTGTATATTATTATATTATGGTAATGCAAATTTCCAAATGTGGATCGATTCTCAATTTCCTAAATTCTCCAAAGTGGCTGTAGCCTCTATACATGATTCAATTCCTTTATTATTATTAATTTGACTATTAAATCGTTCACTACTATAAAAAATTTAATTGTATACCGGGTGACAATGAAAACTGGTTAAGATATAAGCCTTAACTTATCTCTATCTATGGAGGAGAACTTTTAAAATATTGATCATTAATATACAAACAATTGACGGAGAATATTGCAGTTATAATTCCGGTTTAACCGGAAACGACAACTAAGTTTGTTATTTTAAATAGTATGCTATATGTTTTTTGTATGCAATAAATTTACTCACTAGCAATACACTTAATATGAGCTATGGTTTATTTTGGAAATTCCTGAAAGAATAATTCCAACAGCTTGTCAGATCTAGTAAGTCAAATGATTATTAAGGATGAAACAAATAAATATTGAATTTTAGCTGCAATAATAAACTGATTAGCACCATGCATGCGTGACCACTGCACTTCAATTTACATACAATAACTTGGTTTTTCAGAATTTCTAAAATAGAGAGGTTCATTTAAATCTAAAGCTTGTATATAGACCGTTTTCATTGTTACCCGATATAAATTACAGTGAAACCTCTTTTTGACGGACACCTATATGGGGAAGCGGAAAGTGTCTATCCATAAGAGAGGGAAGTGGCTGCCCAAAAGAGATTTTCACGTATTTAAGTTATTAAACTTATAAAACCTTCAAAAGTGTCCGTCCAAGAGGGCAATTTTTTTGAGAAAATAATGGATATTGGAATAAATATTGTGTCGGCGTTGATTCAAAAGAGAAGTTTCATGCAACTAAATAATACCGATTTACATGGATTTAGAAAGTATCCAGTCAAAGGAAGTATTCAGCAATGCCGTAACAAGGGCGTGGCGAAAGAGGCACCCGCCACGGGCTCACTTGCATATAGGGCGCAAAATGAGGGATACCAACCCGATTGAGAGTAGCCTTTGTCTTTTACAAGAAGAACCATCCTCAATTTATCGTAGTATGGGACAAGTAAGTGGCGCATTTCAGTGTAAATAGTACAGTCGGGCAACGTAGATATAGTGTTGGAAGTTTTCACTGGTTGGATAGGAGATTTTTGATTTTCGCCTCAACTTGTTCCATGTCTTGAGGATTCTAACATGGTATATTCATTGGAAGAGAAATTTAAGTTATAGTGCTGAAATATTGTCTACAAACTGGATTGTGCCGCTCGCTTGTTTGAGAGTACGAGGTGATGTCGTCAGTGCCATTTGTAGGGGGCGTTATACATTGAAATAATTTTACTAGTCAGTATTGGGTTACGTCGAGGCGCAAGTTAGACACTTGCCACGGGCGTTTTGTATCCCCGTTACGGCACTGGTGATGGAAAGGTGTGCGTTAAGGGAGGTTTTACTGTAGGATATGAAGAATTATATTTGAAATAATTGTTTTTTATTCGATGGGAAGTTAATTTCAACTTATATCTAGATAAAATCAGTATAATTTTTCTATTAAATAATTTTATAAATTGAAATATTATCTTATAAAATATATATAATTATAAAACTATTAAAAATAAGATGTTTAAATGGAAAAAAAAGTTAATTGTGTTATTAAAATGGTTAGAAAATGATTAATTTTTTCAATTTAAGTATAATATTTTTTTTAATTTTTGAAAAAATATAATATTAAAAATTCAACCGATTCTTCGCAATAATATCATTAGGAATAAAAATTGAATGCCAACCTTCGGCTAAATTTACTCATACATCTGCGTCTGTTTTTATTTGAATGAGTAAAAAAAACAAAAAACGAAGAAACCCCCAAACCACACAACAAACAATAATCAGATCTCGTTACTTATTCAAAAAAAATATATATATGTATATAAAAATTATATTACCTACAATCGTATGTAGTTAAATATAATGATCACTTAATTGTAAATTATTGGCTTTGTTAAATGATATCTTGATGAAATTATGGATGTTATGCTGTAGTTTTTCGACAACGCGACGAGATCAACGTGACATTTTTACGCCTTGTTTTTCGAAATGGTCATGTTACGATAATACCTATACAAAAAAAAATATATATATACTCTCTATACTTATAAAACAAAGTTATCGTCATGTTGATCTCTAATGAAGAGTATTAAATTTTCAATTAAGATATACTCCAATTTGTATTTATTTTATCTTTGTCAGATAGTCGTATATATATCGACAATTTTCATAAATAAATCGAAAATTCGTATATATTGGTTGTTTGTTTATTGTTTTATTTTTTACAAATTTCCTTCGTCAAGTGAACGTTTCATATCAATCTCTGATATTGTAGATTATTATAAACAATATAAATAGACAGACAGATGCGGGTAAAATCGACTGTAAAAATTCAAACATCGTGCAACATAAATACCATGAGGCCGCCGCCAAGACCAAATATCTTCCAGTTTATAAAAGTAAAGCATTTTAATTTTGAGGTACCATTGAAGTTTAAAAATGTTGATTGGAACATAAATATCAAGAACTTGTAGTTTTTAATTGATACCAACATTTTATTATACACATTATACACAAATATAGTAGTATCTATATACTACATATACTTTATATATTATATATAGAAGTACCATTTTGCAATAAAACAAAGTTCAATTAAAAAAATCCAAACCAAAAAAAAAACAAAACAGCAATAGCACTACAAAAAAAAAGAATAATAATAACAAGATATTAATTAATAATTAAAAGTTGAACATCATCTAAGATTATAAAAAAAAAAATAATAAGAAAATAAATCATAAATTAATAAATTGCCATATAGATGTCAACGTTCAATGTTATTTAAGGGAAATTATCTTTGTTTTTTAATTAAAAAATTAATTGAATTACACCATTATCTGGTCGTTCAACGATAAAACAATATACGGAACCAGTAACAGAGTCGAGCTATTATTGAAACTGGACCACAATTCTCTATCTATCTATCTATCTATCTATCAATCTCTCTCTCTCTTTCTCTTTCAACGTTTATTATCTAAATTAATTATATCCCCATCTTTCTTGGTTTATTAAATCAGTTGTTATTATATAATAGCATCACTTCCCTCACTATATATAATCAATATGTTAATTAAAATGTTCTATTAATTAGCATATATACAGAATGGTTCTGGTTTTGTAACTCTGGCTCTAGTGGGTGCAAAAAAAACGGACTCGACGATCTAAAGTGTGATATTTAGAGAAAACATTTTGACGTTAAAACAATTTCCCAAACTTTAGAAACAGAATTCCTACAAGACCAGGAAAGCCTCTGGTGGACCACCCTGTATACATTTCAATTGACTATATAGAATATTATTTCTATCTCTCTCTTATAATTTGCCCAACATATTATAGTAATGATTTTTAATTGACTTGATTAGAACAAAGAAATTGGAAGGCTCTTGAAACAATCGAACGGTTGATATAGATGAAAAATTTTGTGTAATGGCCTTTTGATTAGTATTATTATTATTATTAATTATTATTAAATAAAACAAAAATAATTTGCTTAATCATTCGGTTTACATTATTTTTTGTTCCAAATATAATATAATTAATTAAATTTTATCAAAGTGATTATAAAACAAATTATTATATGGAATTTACACAACATTCTTGATTTCATATATTAATAATCATTTAATTATAATGTGTACACTTCACTATAATCGCTAAATATTTATTTTGATATTATAAAAGCACACGTGTGTTTTTCGTTTATAAATTTTTCAATTTTGAAATATTAGCAAAATTTCAAAACAAAACCAAAGAAAAAAAAGACCAAAAGGGCGTATATCATCCACATCTATATATAAATATATACATATATAGATGATTATCTTTTAAATTTTTTGACAGTGGCGCCCCAATAACGACTCCACCCTCTGCAATATGAGAATGTCCACTAAATAGAAATTTATTTACTTTGATGATGACCGACACTCTATTATTGAAAAAAAAAGAACTTCCAAATTGGACACAGTTTGGGCTGGGTCCAAAACAAAACAAAAAAAAATACCTAATTATTGGACCCCTAAAAGTTCAAAAATTTCCGATAACTTACCATTTTATTAGTTTTTAAACTGGAAAAACTATAAAATTTGATTGTGAGAAATTATTATTATTGATTCTAATATATATTCCCACCACCTCGATATTATTATTATTATTATTATTTTTGATTATGATAAAATCATATATTGAATTAAATATTTTTATTATATATACAGTTGTCAAGTTGGCAATACAAAAACTGCCGTCAGATTTCAATAGAACAAAACCATCCCTTAAAATATCATTTACACCCTCTATCTTTTATTTTCCGTTCTTTTGATAAAATTCACATATAACTGACACTTTTTGCCCGTTTTTTTTTTTTTTGGTACAGAATAGACTCAATGAGAAGAGAGTTTTGTGTTATAGAGAGAGGGGACACAACTCTATAAAAATTTTATTAGTTTCGCATTATATAAGTATATGAAAAGGGTCGTTTTTGTTGGTCGGTTTTATTATTATTTGATACAAATTTTTATACGTTTCCATATTTATTTTGTTATTATATCAGTAGCGAAGCGAAACTCATCAAATTCCAGAATAATAATACAATAATATTAATTATTATTATTATTATGACGCGACCACCCACAGAACGATGTTTACAATATCACAATTTTTAATTCCATTTATTTATTATTCATAATTAATTCAATTATCTTATTATGTGGAAATAATTTGATATATCTTCGAATTGGTGTCTTGAAAGAGGTCAATTCAATTTCAGATAATTATAATTTATTAAGATTAAATTAGTTTATTTCTATATATACTTATTTGAATAAAAAAATTAAAAATAGAGAAATTATAAGAAAATCCGATAAGATTTCTTTGGTATATGTGTCAATTGGTCCATAAACAACGGATTTTATCTGTCAGTTAAACCATAAATCACCCCCCAAATAACATGCCAACACATAAGAAAAAAAAATTGTTAATACGTAGATAGAAGAGACGAGAAAATTGAATAGGATTAAGTCAAATTGTTCTTAGAAAATAAATTACAAGCTACAACACCTTTTTTTTTTTTGGGGAAAATATTGTCGAAAAAAACTGTTATTCCCAAAATTTCCGATCGCCATATAAACAGCAAATGTATTATATAAAGTGTGTATAGGTACGTCAAGAACGGATTTTAACGAGTTTTCTATTATTGAAAAGCCAATAAACAACAATAACAGGATTAATTTTTAAGTTGTTTCGAATCGACATATTGACAATTTCAACAACGAAGTATACAATTCAAGTGTATGGATAGGTATTGGAGAAGGAAGAGAAAAAAACTTTAGCTATACACATATACACATCACTATAAATTTTTTATTATACAGATTGGAAAACTGGTAGCTTGAATGAGAAAGAATGTGTAATTATGTTCCAATAACAAGAGCAGTTATCCTGGCTGACATCTTGTTTGTTTCTCCAGTCACAATACTAAAAATAAGATGGATATACATTGAACGAACTATATGAAAGATAAAGTAAAACAATGTGCACCTATACCTACATATATATAAAAGAAACTGAACCATATAAAAGAATGTAAGATGGTTGGTATAATTGCTTTTCTTGTTTATTTGTAATTGTATGTGAACAAATTTTATCAACTTAAATAATTGTATAAAATAATAACAATCTAATTAAAAATAATTGTGTAATTAATTAAATATGTAATTTATTACTAAATATTAGCTTACTTATACTTTACTACATATTGTATATTTGACTGGTTTGTTGGATTAATAAAATATATGACTGATAATAGAATTACGATAATAATTAATCGAAAAATTTATACAATTCATGGTGGTATACAGGCTGTTACTATATGACATGTACTTATTTCAATGGGTGAACTCCCGAACAAATTTCGAGTCGAAAAGTTCATATATAAATATGTGTGTTCTAACGACCAGGACACACAGGATATGTACTGTTACGTCCGTTGTCCATTGCAAGAAAATAACGATCGTACCACGCTATTTCTCCTCAAAGTTGGCGTTGCTTTGGAGAACGTAGAACCTAGCGTAGTTCATGCGTAATTAAATTTGACATTTGTTGATATATTTTTTGATAAAAATTAAGGTTAGAATATTGAGAATTGATTATAACGTCATTAATTGATTGAATAATATAAAATAAATCCAAAAATTTAAATTGTGCAAGAATGTATAGATAATCAAAGTTTACTGTTAATTGATGATCGACTACAAATTATTATTGCAATTATAGCGTCAGTAATCTGCATTACCGACAGGCGGCTGAAACAATCCACGGACCTACGCGTTCACAGAGGCAACGCCCACTTTGAGGAGAAATAGCGTGGTACGATCGTTACAAGTGCGAGCGAGAGACAACGGATCGAATAAATACGTTTTGTGTGTCCTGACCCTAAAATGCCTTGTTTTCAATATACAGAGTGTTGATGTTTAAACTTTTTTTCAGAGTTTCTATCAAAAATTTCAATAATTGTTTGAGATATTACACTAAATTTTTGTATAGACTGATATGATAACATATATTTTAGGCTAAAAAACCTCTTATTTCTCAAATCTGTGGCGGAGATACAGCAACGCCTCAATAGAATTTTAATCAAAAAGTATGTGACGCAACTGTTTTTTCTTAACTTGTATTTACAAATAATTTCTACTTTACATAACAAACGTAATATTAATCACAAAAAAATGTTGGAAATGACCGTCTGCAAAAAATAATTACACATCCTGTATATATATCGAAAACAAAACATTTTAGGACATTTGTTTATATGATCTTTTCAACTTAAAATTGGTCCAGAATAGTCATACCCATTAAAAAAAAAAGTGTAGGTACATATGAAGTAAGACCCTGTATTTGATAATTGAGAAAAATAAATGCATTTTGCGAATATACTTAATTGCATCAATTGTCCTCTAGTGCAATGGGATTTAATTATTCAAAAAAAAATAGCAAACCATAAAATTTAGCTGTTGTTGAGCGAAAATTCGAAATTTTCTTGTCATCATTTGTAAAATTGCTCTCGATGTCATCATAAATATATAGTTTATAGTTGAATAAATTTCAACAAAATTACTAGCACACACACTAATTTTTAGAAAATTTCCATATGATTAACATAAGAATTTGGAAATTTTTATTAACTAGAAAAATTCCTATTAATGAGCATATAAGTGTATATAATATATGGAAATAATTGGAACAATAATACCTAATTTACAAATTTGCAACCATAAATCATTAATAATTATCATACTAGAGGGTGGTGTTTACTACGAAAATTCAATAAATCATTCACTATAGGGACTAGTCATTTAGTAATTTGATATTTTGCTAGCACCGCTAATTTTCGAAATAATTCTATCTCTTTCCATCCACAAAAAAAAAACAACACTAATTTACTAAATTTTTATATTTCATTGTGATTTCAACAACATTTTTTTGTTTTATATAAATAGGGTTCGGTATATATTATTAAATACATCTTTTAGGGATATATTGTCATATCCATATATACCCTTATTCTATTATTTGATAATCGCTTTTTGTTTGTCCTCAAAAGTGGAGACGATACAACAGCATCAATATAACCTTGTAAACAACAACCGAACTCAAACAGGCACCTAATTAAATGTTGTTTCAACTAACTGAAAGACCAGTCATTAGTAGGATGGACCGCAAAGCGCCAGAGTATGTTTTGTCGGTAGATTGTCTGTCAAAATGCCTACCATTGTGTTAAAGTCAAAAGATAAACGACCTTTAAAACTTAAAAGATAGATAACTATCTTTCAAATAGCAAATTTGGTTATTTATGCAATTTTTTTTTTATACTTATATGTTTTCTTATATACCCATACCAGTTATATAGAAGTCAAAAAAGAAGAATATAACAATTTGTGGTTGATATATATCATTTTATTCTTGTTTTTTTTTTTTTTTAAATATACAATTACGATTATTATATAAATGAGTCTTGTTATAGTTGAAGCTATTGAAAGACTTTGAGGGGAATATATTTCGACAATTAAGCATATTAAAAATTACAAACGATCCCATGAAAGAGACTCTTATTTTCTTTCTATTCTGCTATTTGGTAGTCATTTTAACAACAGGCCTAAAGTTAATCATCTGTTGGTATAACAATAGCCGGCATCCATATATACATACATATAATATAGTATATAATATAATATACCCTCTCTTGACGTATATAAATTATTCGTTTCACGCTACGAAATAATACAGTTGGAACTCGAGTATATTTAGCAAAACGTTTACGAATCATTATAAGGGGAGAAATATATACACACATACGATATATACATATATAAGCGAGTAAACTAAATGATACCCTCTACTCAATAAAAATCCCGAGATGGCAGGCAGATGGTTGAGATTTCAATTGTTGAACCGGTCGTCATGGTCTTCTGGTTAAACACAACCAAATCACTTATATACCATCATATAAATTCCATATATTATCAATGATTATTAACAATGTATAATTCAATAGAATTAGTATTATCTTATCATGGAACATTTTAATATCAAATTAGCTTATGGACGATTACCAAAAACGACCAATCAATGATATTAAAATGACGACACCATTTATTATTATTATTATTATTATTATTAGTATAAACGGTCGATTTATTTCCAAATAAATTTTCATTAAATAAAAATACTTAACCACCCTCTATCTATATACTTTCCAATTTTATATGTATATATATCTATCATCATAAACAACAATACAAGGTAAATCAAGATGGCAAACAGTGATATAAATATACTATATAGATATATAGGTAGTTCGTGTTTTCAGGCAATAAGCCATGGTTATATAAAAAAGAATAAGATAAAAATTCAAGTTGGTTTATAACAGCCATATCTATATGTATATAAATACACTTCATTATTGTTCATTTACTTGTAATTTACTTAACTATATAGATATAGGACGAATGGGCAAGTTAAATGGAGCAAGTGCCATTCAAAAAGCGAAAAAATAACATTAAGATTAAATATAATAACAATATATAATGATAATAATAAATGGGCTTATCTTGAAATTAAAACTATTAGGTAGGTATATATTATTTCAAGACCATCATCTCAAATAAGTATTCGTTATAATTATGTGGAGAACTACCACGTTGAAATTCACTTGGGAATTGACTTATTTTATAAAAATGTTGTTGTTGTATATGTTGAAATTGTTTTTATTGTTGTTATGTTGTTGTTTTACACGTGCCTGTCATCTGTCAAACGAAAGAAAAAACTTACCCCTCCGAAAAATATAGAGAAGAAAAAGAAAAGCTATAGATGTACACGTATAGATATACCCAATGTCAATCATTTCTTAATCTGGATTTTTGTACACTTAAACATCTTTTACTGTATATTTTAACAATAGAAATATATTGTTCAATAGATTTTTACTATTAGGGTGGTCAGATAACTACATAATCTCTATTTTAATCTTATTTGTTAATAGAATTTCTTGTAAATACATAAATAGAAGAATAGAAAAAGTGTTAACTTTTTAAATCACGTTAAAGCTACCTTTTTCACAGTTATTCACGTATACTTGTAACAAAAATAACAATACAATACAACAGAGATAGATAGATATAAAAAAATAATAATTTACACTTATAATATGTATTTATAGTTATGAAATTAATTAGAATCGAGGAACAAATTAATTATTGTTGAACAAGAATAATTGAGAACATATAGTGGGGATAATTTGATGTTGTATATATATTATATATACATACAGCTCTGCTAAGAAAAATAGAAACATAGCAAAATAGGCCTGTCTCCGTCCCACGATCATTTCG
>JAZBGX010002263.1:0-13717 GCA_037414775.1 Zonitis immaculata | reverse complement strand
CATTACATACTTCAAAATTTATCATACATCTGTGTAAGAAAATTAAAAGTTTTTTTAACAGTGTAGTTAGGACAACTTTCATATTTTACCTTATTTGTTATTTTAATAATGTATTTATTTATTTATATTTACGTTTAATTTTAATCCTGCAATTAAGTTAGTATTGAACTTTCTAGTCTTTTAAGACAATCGAACTTTGCTAATAATTCATTAATCAATTAATTGAAAAACTCGAAAAAATAAATGAACAACTAGCTAATAATATCTAAATTTTATAATCGATTTATCGTTATAATGCACAAGACCTTAATTTTTTGTGTATAGAAAGACAATAAAATAATTCTTCCATACACAGAAATGCAACTGTATCACGAACCAAACAAGATCCAATTCATCTTGGGACTTGTTAGTTTCAACAACAACAACAACAACAAAGTGCGGTGGTGCGATCAATGTTAATTTATCGATTGGGATTCGTTTTTTTGTTTGTTTAATTTCAAGTTGTAGTTTAAAAGTGTAAAATTTCGCGTTTAATCTATCTTTGTTTTTTGGTTGATTATTCTTATTACTTTTGCGAAGTTTTGCCTATATAGAGGGTTGGAATGCAACAATAGAATAATGTTTGTTTGTATGCGGTCGAACTACCTTCTGGAAGAAGTTATATTCCATTGGTTTGTTGGTATACAGTCGAAATTGTGTTTTGGGAGGCATTATCGATTGGATTTTTTGACTGTCCACTTTGTTCAACAACTACCCCAAAAAATATGTGCGAATCCAATTTCATAGACAGTTGATAAAATCGTCGTTTAATTGATGGCTTCAATATGCAAAACTTGATAGATATCTATCTCTCCTATGAGATAGATATGTCATAAGGATGGGCTTTATCGTCATACACGATTTATATATGCAATTAGGATCGGTTTTGTTTATTTTAAATTTTAATTTACCATTCTATTTGTTTTATGATAGCCTTAAGTCAATTCTGTCTCACAATCAATTGTTGTAAAACCACCCATATACTCATATATCGATATTATTTATAATATTGATGCCAATTTCCACATTCATATTGTCATCTATATTGTATATAAATTCGAAATTGTGTTCGATATTAGCATATAACTACCATAACATCTAAAATCACCATATTCATATATATATATATATATGTATACTGTCATGATAAATTCTAGCAATGCGACGCCGATTCTCACTGTTATCTCTTTCCGATTGCAAAAAAAAAAACACAAAACTCCAAATAGAATTTTTTTTATTGATACGAAATATATAACTGCCCTTATTTGTTAAATCACGTACAAAATCACACCCTATAGTTCTATTCGACTATTAGACGAACATATCCACCCTTAAATCAAACAACAATTTCGACTGCATTTTCATACACTATTCTATACTCTCTTCTTCGATCTACTACCACTTAAATGACATTTACTATCTATCTATTGGCAACACATATATGACTATATATACATATATACGTGTATAGTATGAGTAATGTTTTATAGAAAGGGCGACAGGAAATTTCACCCTCTCAAATAAATTTCATCCTAATTGACATCAAGTCCGCAACCGTATACTCGACTGACTACTAATAGTAAAAGGGAAGTTAGTATATATACATATATACATAGATAGAGAGAGTAATAGATCAAAGTGTGACGTCATTCACCTACCACTACTATTTATTAGATACGACAAGAAGAAAAAAAAATACATCCCTCCCTTTAATTCAATACAATTCTATTGCAATTATTACCAACTACCATATGGGTTTAGAATGAGTGATTTGTAATTTTATTTCAACTCAAAGATTATGGGTGTATATGTGGGTAAAAACACATTTGTACCCAAATATAGTTTGTTCAATATCGAAAGTGCAAAATTATATATCCCTCTCCTCTTAGGATAGAGTGATAGGGATTTCGGGCGCAATTGTACGTTTGTAGTAGACTTTTGATTTGTAATGGACTATAATTTTCTTTGTCATTATTATTATTATATTGTTATTGTTGTAAATGTTTTATGGAAGATGATTTAATGTGGTGTAAATTAAGATTGACTTGTCCAATTGTGGCCCCCTTATGTACTATATATTTTGTTTTTTTTTTTTTTGATTAATTTTTCGATTATTATTAACAATTGAATTTGTTGTTTCAGGGTAGTGTGATGATGATGATGATCGAAATAATAACAATATGGCTCAATATAACGTCGTGACGGAATTAAATCTCAACAACAACAACTATAAGCAGCAGCAGAAAAGCAACAATATTCTTCAGTGGTATCAGCCAAGTAACTACAACAACAACAATAACAACAACACAACAACAATAATGTTGACAAGACCAGAATAAATTTGTGTGCGTGTGTGTGTGTGTGCGTTTACTGTGAACAGTTTTTTTTCCCAAACTATCCGACAAGAACTTTAAAATATAAACAATACCGGAAATAGATGTGTTATTTAGTTCATATGTAAACATTCGAGTATATATTTTGAGTTAGTTTCTGAATTTTTTCGGTGTACGAAATTAAAATAAAATGCATTCCACGAACTTGGTATTGCTCGTGGTGATTTATTTAAAAACGGTTGCGTCCGGTTCAATTATATCAAATATTGATGGTAATAGTAATGATGAAGAGCGTTGTGAAGAAATTACAATACCAATGTGTATGGGTATTGGTTATAATTTAACACGTATGCCAAATGATCTCAATCATGAAACACAAGAGGAAGCTGGTTTGGAAGTACATCAATTTTGGCCGTTAGTTGAAATAAAATGTTCATCTGATTTGAAATTTTTCTTATGTTCAATGTATACACCAATTTGTTTACCGGGTTATAAAAAACCATTACCGCCATGTCAAGGTCTATGTCAACGGGCACGAGACGGTTGTGAACCAATAATGACAAAATATGGTTTTAAATGGCCGGAACGTATGGATTGTGATCAATTTCCAATATTTGGTGCATCATCTGAACAATTATGTATGGATGAGAATAATTCGAGTAGTAGTACAACATCAAAACCAACAATAACCAAAACGAAACAAACAAATAAACAATGTAAAGGTTCAAAAAACTGCACAAATCCCCCAGGAGACGGAAAAAAGGCCAACACCAACACAAACAGCAACAACAACAACAACCATTTAATGAAAGATTGCAAATGCCAATGTCAACGGCCATTAGTTTCACTGGGGAGAGATTCACCACAATACAACCGAAGCGTAGGCGGTCTCGCAAATTGTGCATACCCATGCAAGGAGACGTACTTCAATCCAGAAGAAAAAGAGTTCGCCACCGTATGGATAACGTTATGGTCGAGCCTATGCGCAGCATCAACACTAATGACACTAACAACATTTTTCATCGAAACAGGACGATTTAAATATCCAGAACGACCAATTGTCTTTCTATCAGCCTGCTATTTTCTAGTATCAATCGGTTATTTGATACGTATCGGTTTAGGACATGAAGAGATAGCATGCGAAGGTTCAATGATACGTTATTCATCAACTGGTGCCAGTTTATGTTCACTTGTTTTCCTATTAGTGTATTTCTTTGGTATGGCATCATCAATATGGTGGGTTATATTGTCATTTACATGGTTCCTAGCGGCTGGTTTGAAATGGGGCAATGAAGCTATAGCCAGTTATGCACAATATTTCCATTTGGCTGCTTGGCTAATACCAACATTTCAAACGGTAGCTGTTTTATTAGCAGGAGCCGTTGATGGTGATCCTGTATCAGGAATATGTTATGTTGGCAATATGAATATGGATAATTTGCGTACATTCGTTTTAGTACCATTGATTATTTATCTTGTAATTGGTACAACATTTCTATTTGCCGGTTTCGTATCATTATTTCGTATAAGGAATGTTATTAAGAAGCAAGGTGGTGCCGGTGCCGGTTCTAAAGCTGATAAACTTGAAAAATTAATGATACGCATTGGTATATTTAGTGTTTTATATACAGTACCGGCAACAATTGTTATCGGCTGTCATATCTACGAGAATGCCTACCATGAAGAATGGATGCGTTCGGCAGCATGTAATTGTGGTGATTCTCGTTTAACAAATCTAAAATTACGTCCACTCTATTCAGTATTGATGTTGAAATATTTTATGGCATTAGCTGTTGGTATAACATCCGGTGTATGGATATGGTCTGGTAAAACATTAGATTCATGGCGACGTTTATGGAAACGTATATTCGGCCATCCAGATCCAACTGGTGCTAATGCTGTATTAATAAAAAATCGTCCAAATAAACAACCACCACCACCGCAATATGTTGTTGCTGGTCCACCTGGTACAGCTTCATTATTAGGACCAGCTGGTAGTAGTGTAGCATCAGCTAGCCAACATCATTTACATCATCATGTATTGAAACAACCACCATTGAGTCATGTATGACAAGCGGGCGATGGGGCCACGCCTGTAGTTGTATCATATCCACTACCACCACCACCACCATCATCATTACCTTCACAACAACAACAACAAAATTCTGGACCATCATTGAGCAACTATGGGCCTATTTGAGTGGTCGCCGTTTTGGCCCCTTGCCATACAACGACGGCCACAGCTCTCTAGTCGTTGTTTTTTCTTTTATCCAAGAAACAACAATCATAATTGAATTGGACAATTATTTATTTTTGTTAATTTTATAGTTTTTGTTTCCTCTGGAAATTGTGATCGTTTTTTGTTTTTTTTTTTCGGTTACACGCGCTATATTGATCTGATTCCAATTCTCTAAAACAAAACAAAAAACAAAAACTAAAGTGAGATTTTATATACGTAATTTACAAAAAAAAAAAAAAAATGAAGAAAATGTGATGAATCTGGTGGTTTTTTGTTTTTTTTATTTTCAATCATTAAGAAATCTCGAATATTATCAGCCATTTACTATGTGCCATGTTTTTTTTTTTTGATTAATTAATTAATTAATTGTAGTAATGAAAATGAAACAAAAAAAAATTTGTAGGGACCATCTAATGAGATTTCTTTAATGGTAACTTTTGAGACAAAAAAATAATCTGTGTAATATTTTTTTCATAATATATTCTTGTAGTCGCTTATATGTTTAATATACAAAGTGTCCAGTTTAAGATTTATTAATCAAATTTTTGATTATTATAATTCGAATTCTCTCTCTCTCTCGTTTTTTGTTTGTTTGTTTGTTGGTTGTCAGTTGAGTGGGTGGTGCTTCTCAAATGGGACATCTTGTATATTCATGTAGGTTTTTTTTTTGTTCTTCTAATAATGATAATAATAAACTATATAGGATAAATAATATTCGATTTGACCCCGAAATAATCGTTTTGTACTTATCTTTGTCTATTTAATCTTGTAAATAAAATAATAATTGTGCAGTTATAATGCAAGGAAACAAAGTCTGCTGTTTATATACTATATGTTAATAATAATAATAATAATAATAATATGAATAATTGTGGAATTTTACAAAATTAAATTAAAAAATTTACAATTATAATAAGAAAAAATTTCTTGGTGATGATTTGTATCCAATAGATGGTTTTTATTGGAAATTTTTTTGAAAGAACTCCCAACAATTATAATATTGAATATATACAAATATGGATGTAGAACATATCAAAATTTATTATTATTAAAATTAATATTGGCACAATTATTTTATTCCCTTGTATATTAAGGGTGGTTATATATAGAACGTTTCTATTTTGTTTTTTTTTTACGAAGAAATGGGGTATGAATTATCACGATTATTTGTGTTTGTGTTTTATTTCACAGCCAAAACAAAAATATTTTATTGATAATAATAATAATAATAATAATAACAACAAATGAATGGATAGAGAACAAAAAATAGAAATAAAACGGACATGACTGAGCACAAAACAGAATTTTTGTATATTGTAATATTTTTTTTTTATATAAATCTATTATACATATAAATATATCTATTATAAATATTAATTAATAATTAATTTAAAGAAACAAAAACAAAAATTGTACAGCAAATTTATTTTTAATTGTGTGTACAGTAGAGTAATAGTTCTGTAAAACTATCTGTATGCTTCAAATTGTATACGATTCAATTATATTTTATTGTTTCAATATAAAAATCCAAAACCGAGTTTTATTGTATAGAAAAAATAAACGTGCAGCACAGAGCCGGCTCCTTCAACAATATATATAATTAAAATACAGTGGAACCTCCGTTGGGCGGATACTTGCAAGGAAACGTAACGAAACGAAGGTTTCCACTTGACGATCAACAAAAATTCATAGGTTTGCGGTTTGACTGTAATAAGGTCGGGGACCTCCCCCCTCCGGTACACTGCCGCGTATCGGAACAGCGCAGAGTGGAACTGATCGAAATGGAATTGTTTCGCTCCGCGATGGTTTGTGGTACTTTTCTCGCTTAATCTAGTTTGATAGTCATAATTTCGTTTGAGTGAAATTTCTCTAGTATAAGTAATCGTAAAACTTTTCCTAATCGAAAAAGTTCCGATTGATTGAATGAAATTGATTCATTATTTTATTATACTGTCCGGGCACATTGGAGAGGTTGTATTTTTTTAATATTCACCATATGTTGGAGTTTGTTGAAAAATTAATTAATTTTTGACAATAAAGATTTTTAATTATTTCCAATGATTGCTCCATAAAAAGAAAATCGAAAACATCATTTTATTGTTTTAAGCTCCATAAATTATTGGAAAGTATGCCAACGTATTGTATAAAGAGAATTCTTGAAGAAGAAAAAGCATTGGACGGACAATGATGAAAATTCTTGGAATCTCGTCAAAGCCAGGAATGGTTTTCGGCTTGTCCAAGTCTCTTGTGTCCATGTCCAGGGCACTAATTGGTCGATAACTAATCTAGATTCGTTTCATTTTGTAATTAGTACCCGGACGACCGGGCTTTACTCGGTATCGTGCGAGTGTAAATTTAGTAGATTTTAAAATCTATGCTTTTTCAATCAATTCTAGAACATTCTGGTAAATTATCCATTTTCCCTCACACTCACTCTTTGTCCGGTTTTGTATCTCCATTACGTTCTTTCGCCATCTTACTCTTACTCCACGCTATCCATCTCGCTCTGACTCATCTACACTCTCTCTCTCCACCTCACACTTGCCTCTCTCTATCTCACTTCATATCTCTACCTCTCTAATTCTCCCATCTATCTATCTCCCTTCCAATGCTTTCCCCACTCAATATTTTCCTTTATTCCTCTCTCGCTATCTTCATCTCTCTCCTCCATATTTCCCCCTCTCTATCTCACTCCTTCAACTCTCTATATATATCCATCTCTCTTTCTCTCAAATTTCAGACTGTACATGGAATAAAATGGTATAGAAGCCATGTGAGAATTTTATAAGTCCAGTTGTTTTCCATTTTCCGAACTTCAATTATTCGAATATTGAAAATATACGGTGGGAGCCTTCTTAATAATTCATTGACTATAAATTTTCCAATCTAATGGAAATTTATAACTTATTTTCTCTTTTAGCGCTTTTTGTTCGATTTCCCCATCCGCAATAGACAAAAAAATTATTATCTTCCTCTTCAATTGAATTCCAATCTTGATTCTAAACAAAATAAAACAACTACCATTTATTATTAATAATAATAATAATTGAAACAATGTACAATTCCTACTTTTATATGGCAATTTTCAAACAATGAGAGAAAGAGAGAGAGATATAGAAACGGAGTAAATATACTACATTTGAATGTTATAAGAAAGAGAAAGAAAGAACTATATTTGATTGAAAGAGTTTAAGCTTCACGGTTTGGTCACGTAAAATATGGTGTTAAAGCATTAACCGTATGTACACATTTCGCCTTATTACAATAAAATCCTTAACAGTAATAATAATACTAGAATGCAATCGGAAACTGCACATACCTACATACATGCATTTGAATAAATCTATTAATCTAGAAACTTCTCCGTCCAATAATATGCAAACAGTGCATGAATCATCCGCAGGTCAATCGCGGTTATAAAAACGTTAACACAACGATTTATATTATTGTTATTGTTTGCTTATTTCAAAATTTCCACAGTGAAACATGTTCGTCTATACCTACCTACCAGGTCAATTCGAGACTTATTTGTTTATAAATCGAATAATAGAAATATGAAAATAAACCGGGAAAAAAATATAAAATAACAAGTTCCAATTGTAAAACAATTCTAGTTTCTAGTTATGGTAATGCGAAATCGTGACACTTTACTCCGACAACGGCAACAACAACAACAACAACAACACGTACTGTAGTTTTAGACAAAACCAATATTTTCTTCTTGGAAACAAAAAAATATTGTTTAATTGTACTAAACTTACAATTGCAAATCAAAAACAATAGACGATATTGTTCAATATCAATTATTTATAGATTAACTTTATGACTTGAAGATGTTTAGATAAATTACAGTGAAACCTCCCATGACCGGATAGCTCCTAACACCTCCTCCAATGGATTCAAGCTCCAAGCAATTCATCTCACTCTCGACAGGATTAAACGAAAACCTTTATTGGAACGACAGTTTTTATTTCCGCGAAGGTGCCCGCCCAAAAAAGGTTTTACTGTAATAATAATAATAATAAAATTTCAACCAAGATATAAATGGTATAGAATTAACCAATCATCAATCTGTGTCTTTAGACTATCGTGGTATATCTGGTAACCAATTCAGGACCGATCATCCATCTATCAAGATGGGTGTAAAGTAACAGATAATGTTTCCATATGACTGGTCTCGTTCAATCACCACACCTCATTACCCTTTTCATTTATTTACCCTTTCTCGACAACGACATATGCTGCGAAGGATAATCCTGAACAGCTGATTTGTGGAGAGAAAAATCAATATTAAAATTTTTCTTTACAATTTACTCTACTATACCGGGTGTATATCGACGACGACTCTTAACCTAGAAAAAAATATCAGTAATTGCACGAACTAGTAACCTAGCAATAATAAATTCCCCAATTTTAGTAGTGCTAGTAACTTTGTTCATGATAGATTGGCAAACTTGTTTTATTGTTGACATTATAATCTGTGAGAAGAATATCACTTTGAATTTAGCGCCAATGCAGAGCTACTTTTCGTTGCGTAGACAATGGCGTACTCTAACCTAAAATATGGATTAGAAGTTTGGTTATATTGATGAAATTCTTGTTTCTATTTGAATTAACACAGATAATGCCTATTTCCTGTATAACCGGAAGTTATAGGGAATTATCGATATTTTTGTGTTTCAATTCCGTTCTTGAACAATATAGTTTGGTTTAAAACAATCGTCAAGAGACACACTCTGTATAATTAACTCCATGTCATTGATGATCGCCTCCGACAGGTTGTAATTACTATTGAATGATTGATGATGATGCATCATTATATCTTGCAAATTTTATCATTTTACCACACACTCGATGATTTAACATAAATACGAACAAAATTCTAAATTCATAACATCGACAATATGAAAATCAATAATAATTGGAAAAGAAACACAACAACTTTTAATGAAATTAATGTCGCTCTATAGATCAGAATAATTCACCTGTCTGATGAATTTATAAATTATTCGCCTCTAGCGTATTTACATACAGAGATAAATTATTATTTATGATCGAAATTCTATCGGACAGGAGAGAGGATAAACAAAAAGTAAATGGGGAATTTTGAAAAAATATAATATGGCGCCAATAATAAATCTAGTGATTTTATGTATGTCAAGTTGCTAGTCAATAAATATATTTATTCTTCTAAATATGTCATTTTGTCAGTAATACCAACATTATCAATTAGCGTTCCTTTGAATTTGCGTTTTGTTTGTATTCAAAAACTATCGATTATATAAGAAATGTCATATTGTCAGTGCTACCAACATTAACAATTAGCGCTCATTCTACATAATTTTTTTTTGTTTCTATCCAGAAACTGTCGATTTTAAAAGAAATTTATCAAGAGGCGTTAGGGGTAACATCTCTGCTGGATGGGGGGATACCCGATTTATTTATTTAAGCACGAATCGTATGCAACATTCGAAGACTATGGTAAGACAGAAATAACGATGCATCAATCGAAACGATGTGACCCTTCTTTAAGACAAACCACTCTTGGAAACTGGATATTCATTAGTATACTTGATGTGCCTTGTAATGGACTCATAAGCGGTTTATAATGTTGTAATATCGTGTCAAGCGGTCGGAATTAAGAAGCAGGAGTAATAGAGTTCCAAGAATGCGCTTTATATGCCAGAAATCATCAATGATTGGAACACACGATGAGTAACCTCAAAATTTTGTAACGGATGTTAGTATGTCCGGGATTTTTTACATATCTTCACCGGTATATGGGATGGTCGTCCTTTGTTGTGTTAGCCTTCTGTGGACCAGGATAGTGTCTGGTGGATCATCCTGTATAATCAAAACACATCTGTATTTGACAATTTTATGATTAATTATGAATGAATAATAATAATGATAGTAATAGTGCAACTTTTGTTAAATTATATCAAAAGTTTGACACTATACGCAAAATGGATTACTTTAACAAACTCCATATAGTCAAAATCAAAATGGTCGAGTTATATTTGAATAAAATACAAAATACAAAGTGTCTCAATTAGGATAATTATTTGTTTGCTGTATAATATTTTAGAAATTGTTTAATTAGTGGTACTCGAAAATGGGACCATCTGTATTTGGTGTAATCTGACTAATTTTGAATAACTTTCACCAACCATACAACTAACTAAATAATAATATTCGTAATGATTAAGAAATATAGATTCAAATAATAATAATAATAATAAAAATAAAATTACCAAAATTTTTCTTTTCTAAAATCGTTTAATTAGAAAAGGAGCCTCAAACTTATTGCGATAAATCAAAGTTCTTTATGAATTTTAAAAAGTCCATAAATCTAAATTGTGAAACTCTATATATATATTCAAAAGAGCGATTTATTATTTTCAAAAGTAACTGTATAGGAAAATAACTTTTAGAATGCAAGAAAGCCCACTCGAAAACTTACAACTTCCATTCAATTATTATTTAGAATTTCCCTTGATCGTCCATATTGTATAATAAAAACCTTTTTCTGGGCGGTTATTTATTTATTTACTGATTTTTGTAAATATTTATTCAGCTTCTTTATTATGAACAATTAACCGTTTTTATTGTATATTTCTATAATCGTTATCGCGGTGTGTGTTGAAAATTTCCATTCTACGAGGCCTGATCCAAAAGTTACGATTACCGGATATTTCTAGACTGATCAGTGATCAGTCGAAAATTTATTAGTTCATCGATTCATTCATCTCATTTAGAATGTCCCGTCAAGTGAGCTACATTGGCATTGGTCACAAGTGTCCGTCCAAACCACGGTCTTACAGACAGGTCTTGACACTAGTAGTAGTGGGAGTGAACTCTAACGTTGTAAGAATTTGATTACTAAAATTGCCACAAGGAGCGTCATAGTAGACGAGGCCAACTGTGTGGAAAAGAGACAACAGCAACAAGTCGTTGTTGTTGTCTCTTTCTCGCATAGTTGGCCTCCTCTACTATGACGCTCCTTGTGGCAATTTTAGTAACTAAATTCTTACAACGTTAGAGTTTATAAGACCGTGGTCCAAACGTAGCAAATTTTTTGCGGGAGGTTTGACTGTACGAGAGCTGATCCAAAATCTGCCTATCAAAAACAATGGTGGTAAAAAATTCAAAGTCGCAAACTCCGCACAAAAGGTTATGGCGTCGGTTTTTCGAGATTCTGCGGGATCACATAGGCGGATATGAGCTGCTATTGGTCAAATAAGAAGATTGCCTGAAATCACTTGGGAAAACTGTGCGAGCTGAATAACTTGATTAATTAATTAGTTACTTGAATTAGTTGATGACGAGATTTAGCTCAAAGCTTTAGGAGCAACTCAATAGCAAGAAATTTGGATCAGCCCTCGTATACAATAGATATGTTATTGAAAATATGATCGTCTTAAAAGATAACAGTCAATCGTTTATTCAAATACACATGTCGAAAATCATGTAACATATGTAAGTAAATATCTGTGATTGGCAAATATTACAATCGGGGAATTTTATTTAAACAAATATATCCTAAATAAATATTAAAAAGGTAATTGATAACAGCCTAACAACAAATCGTATATTATTTATATTTTCGATAATATATATAGATTTAAAATTATAAATAATTTTGAGAAATAGATTATAGTTGAATAACTTTGTGTGGTGTTAAATTTTTGGATTAATTAAAAATATGATTAATTTTTTATTTAATCAATTTTAAATATTAATAATAATTAACAGTAAATTGAAAAGGTTATCGCATTTGTGTATTGAAGACCTCGATTTACGCGTCCAAGATTATTTTGTCGTCTAGGCAAAACAATCAATAGTTCAATTTAGGGTTACAAATGGCACAAAAACAAAACTAGACAGTTGAAATTGATAAGGAATCGACCCCTTATCAATATAAAAATATATTATAGTAAAATATCAAATCCAGTTCATAGATTATAAATAGCGTAGCTTATCTCTAACTTGGAAGCAATTATAGATTTCTAATTATCATCAATAAATAATATTAAAATGATTATGCTCGAAATATCCTCTGATTGTTTCATCATCTCAATCTGATATCAATATTTATTTTTTATTTTTAAAAATCAAATCGTGAACGTGATTCGTCCAACTGATTTTAGATTTTCTTGTAATTCTTTATTTGCTCAAATATTATTATTATTATTATTATTATTGGATTTAGCGGATGACAAAAAATCCTCTATTGAATGCACGCACTAATTGTTACAGCCAGCTGTTTGATCTTTTCCTATACAAATTGTTCAAGTGTTAATGTGTGCGTCTATAGAGAATCGAAACACCCTTTTTCCCTTTAATTTACTCAACAATATGGGGTTGGAAATTACAACAACACCCTACAATCGATATGTACGACAATCAAGTCGTAGAAAGAAATATTCTCAAATCCAACAATAATAGTAATAATTATAATAACTACTATTAATATAGTTGAAAAATTTCTTTCAAAATAAAAAAAATTCAAAATTACCGCTGTTAATATTGCGATATAGGCAACCAATTATACATTAAATTGATGCGCCACCTATGATAATTTAGGTTAACTATAAATTAAAGGCGAATCTCACCCAAATAATTTACCATTATTAAGTTGGCGCGGAATATTAATATTTTTCAATGAATTATATATCAAAAAATTGCTCCTGAAATGCTCCATCAGAATCTAAAATTGCTCCACTCGAAAAATTATTAATAAATAAAATATTAGCTCTTAAAAATACAAAACGTTTTTCCAAGATATCTCAGAAAATAATTGTTTCCCCAAAATGAATCTAGTACCAAAAAATTGCTCCTTTTTTGCTCTATAGGATTCAGTATTCAATTATTCTTAAGCTATATAGAAGAGTCAATTAAACTGAAAATCAAATAATTGCATATCAATTAATCCGTGACGTCATTGACATGAGTGTGAAGGAGGAAAAAAAAATATATAACATGTCTGGAAATAGGTAAGCGAGCTGCAGTATTTATGTGTAAAGTTGGTTGCATAAACATTGTTATTTGAAATCACACACAAACACACACGTGTTTATAATTGGAACATAACCTCACCTAAGTA
>JAZBGX010002262.1:0-13722 GCA_037414775.1 Zonitis immaculata | reverse complement strand
GGTCGTATTCAGCAGATGAATTAATGCGTATATCTCATTTGTATAATTATGCATTTACAGTTGAACGGTTACAATATGGTTCATTTTGTATTGGTGATTTCATTAAACGAGATGTAATTCATGGTTATCGTATCATGCGTGATGATCTCTATTGGAATGAATGTATATTTATGATACGTAAACATTCTATTTTATTACCATTATTAGATGATTTCATTTCGAAAATTTTCGAAGCCGGTATAGAAGCATATTGGGAGAATCAAGTTGTCGCCTTACATATGGATACATTAATACAACGAGTTTTACAATATTCTAATCATGACCATCATGTTGTTAAATTACAATGGAAACATGTTGAAGGACCGTTCTTTATTCTATTTGTCGGATTATCGTTATCTCTATTATGTTTCATTTGTGAATTGATTGTTTATCGGTTCAAATGAACACACATATAAGCACAGAACGATTCTAAAAAACTTGATAAAGTCACTTGAGAATATCACAATTTCATAAGCTATTGGGCACTGTTGTAATGGTAAGAATAGACTCAGGCACAATATGTTATCATGTCATTTGGGATTAGAAAATAGATTATAAAAATTATATGTAGTTGCTTCAAAATTATTGTTTTTTTTATTTATTTATTGATGATTATTCTAAAAAAGATATTTATTGGGAGAATTGTGTGATAATGGCACGGAAAAATTCGATACTTTCGCCTAAATTGAGTAGTTAATTGGCAAACTGATGCAGTTTTATTATTTATCAATTTCAAACTATCAAATATCGTAGAATATTTTAATAATCATCATAAACAAAATGATATAATGATGAGTTTGTTGAATTGAAATGAATTCATGTTGAGGCAGCTTCTGCTATATTGATTATCGGTTTATTTACTTTTATATTGGAAATATTATCTAAATGCGAATTTTGTGGAGATAAGGGAATCAATTAGAATTTGGAAAATTGTATGGATTGTTGAGGTAACAACAACTAATTTATCCAAAATCAATAGTTCATTCCGGAGTAATTTTTTGATAGAATCAATCAACACTATAACTTTTATTTGAAATTAATTATTGGACATTGATTTCGATTCAATATTTATCGCTTGATTATAATCAGTCTGAGTAGATTTGCAAATATTAGTGTAGCAAGTGGATATCTCGCCCGGCGCATCCACCATTTAGAACGACAACTATTTGAACTGTCTTTGATTGGATTATACTGTACATTTTTTGTTATTTGCACACTAAAATTGCTTTATTCTCTAAATAATAATAATAAGGTTGTTAGAATATAGTACATTATCGAAATAAGTCGAGTCATAATGTATGCTTTACTTAAATTCCTCTAAAAAATAATCTATAAATTATTGTTTCATTATAGCCATTTATACAAAATATAGTCTAATAAATGTATATAATGATACATTATACACGAAATATTATTATAATTTGAATAATATTGATATATTTGTTTGCATGAGAATGTAGTTTATACAAACATACAAGGCATGAGGTACTATCCTGTTTGATTTTCACACTTTGCTCGATGTATATAGATCGAATGATGATAGTTATAAAATATATAACCGTTTTAAAATATAGAATTAATAGAAAAATTGTTATATTTGAATTTATTATCGAAAGCAAATTGTTAATTTTATTCGAATTGAAGTAAAATTGTGAAAATCATCAAAAAATATTAGAGTGCCTGAGTTTAGTACTGATCTATAATATTATATTAGTTGCATATGGTTATCGATCGGATCAACAATGATTCATGTAGATACACTATTGAAAATATTAATTAATACTTATTTTATTCAGTCACGTTGTTTCTTTATTTTAAATGATAATAATAATATTATTATTGAATCTAACTTTACAATATCTTTCATTAATTTGAAAAATGAATTATTACCGGAGAAACTATTTCGAAATTATGGTTGTCGTGATATTATTATTAATTATGAAAATGCACAAGATACTTTTCAATTATTCGAATATTTAATTCGTTTCCAATCGGAACGTTATAATAATCGTAAATATATGATTTTATGGAGAAATAACACAATAGAGAGTATACAAGATTTTTTCCAACTTGACGAATTCAATTATGTTAGTGATGTTTTATTGATAACGAAACTGGAAGAGATTAAGACCGATCGAGATAAGAATAGAAAATATCGTCAATTTTACAATAGAAATTATTATAAAGATGAGATTTATCAATTGTTCACTCATCAATTTGGTGGTAATGAGAAACCGAGACGATTTCTACTTTCAGATGAATGGTATTCACAAAATTCAAGTTTCCTATATGGCAACAATCTATTTCCAGATAAATTTAGAAATATGTTGGGCAAAAACTATGCTATGGGTACTTTCAATTATGCTCCATATGCAATTATCGGTATGATTCTCGAAAATTTTGAGATATTTTATAAATTTATTGAGTGTTTAAATTGATTTTAGATTTAGATAAAGGTATTTTCGATGGTATTGAAGCACGATTGGTACTTGAATTTGTTCGAAAATATAATTTAACACCGAAATTTGTTTCTATCGAACAAAACAATTGGGGTGATGTTTACCAAAATTGGACTGGTAATGGTATTTTAGGTAGTCTAGTAATGGAAAATATTGATATAGGTTTTGGTATATTCGATAATTATCGCAATATATTTATAGAAATTATTGAATGTTTATAAATTATTGATTACAGCTGCTCTCTACCAGTGGGAGAACTATTATTCGTATTTGGATTTTTCTAGGAATTTCATACGAGCTGGATTAACAACGATAGCACCAGCACCACAGTAATTATTCCGAGATTCTCGCGAATTAGATGTTTTATAATTGAAAATTAATTTTCCAGGCCGGCTTCAGGTTGGTCTATTCCTGTTCGTTCATTCGCAACAGATCTGTGGAAAGGAATAATTCTGACATTTTTTTTGTGTATTTTAACAATCGTTTTAATTCTAACTGTTGAACGTCCACACAATACCCCAACAAATTTATCAACAAAACTCAATTACGCATTGAAAATTCTAATACGAATATACTTATCACAAACATTTAATAATATTCCTGGAGGCAAAGTATTGAAATATTTCATCGGATTGATTTTATTGGAAGTTTTAATAATTTTGAGCGTTTACAGTAGTGGTTTAGCCAGTATAATGACAATACCACGATATCAAAATGCAATAGAAACAATACAGGATCTAGTCGATAGTGATATCAATTGGGGTGGTACATCTGATGCTTTTTTATACGCTATTAATAAAGCCGATTACGAACCATATATAGCATTGAGAGCGAAATTTCGATCACATCCCGAAAATGAATTATTGCGTATTTCTCATTTATATAATTATGCATTTCTACTTGAACGTTTACAGCATGGTTCTTTTGGTATTGGTAGTTTCATTAAAAGAGATGTGATTGATGGTTATCGTATAATGCATGATGATATCTATTGGAATGAATGTATATTTATGATACGTAAACATTCCGTTTTATTACCATTATTAGATGATTTTATTTCGAAAATTTATGAAGCTGGTATAGAAGCATATTGGGAGAATCAAATTGTTGCATTATATATGGATACATATATACAACGAGTTTTACAATATTCTAATCACGATCATCATGTTGTTAAATTACAATGGACACATGTTGAAGGGCCGTTCTCGATTCTATTTGTCGGACTATCGTTATCTCTACTGTGTTTTATTAGTGAATTGATTATTTATCGCTTCCAAACCCAAACAAGTACAGGACGATTCTAGGAATTATAATTATAGAATCATTCGAGAGTATCATAGTTTTGAAAAAAGCTTTCAATATTGCACAAACTATTGGACGCTATTGTCATGATATGAATAGACTAAGATGACAATAACTCTTTAATTGAATAGAAAGTTGAAATAATGGAGCTTATCTTAATAATGTCTCTCAATATGTTCTCTTGTGATTTTCGATTATAGATAAGGACATTGTGTTAGAAACTTTATGTAGTTGCTTCAATTATTATTTTTTTTCCAATGATTTACTAATTACTACCCTTTCTAATCCCCCGAAACACTCAACGGTAAATTATCATCGAACGAAACATCCATTGGTGATCCATCATTCAAAAAGATGTCGATACAATACTTAGTTCACTACTTATTATTAATAAAGTTATTTAGAGTACCTGGAAATTTTCAACAGATCAATATTGTGTAAGTTATTACATTGAACAAATTTCGGAAAACTGAAAAAACAACAACAATTAAGATACTTAAGTTTATTTAAAAGCTTAAGTTTTCGAAAAAATTCAAATATCACCCGGCGCATCCACCATTTAGAACGCCCAACTTTTTTAAATAATTCGCATTGGAATCTATTGCTTTGTCACTCTTACAATCTATTAAATTACAATAAACTTGGACAACCCTTGTATTATAGAAACAAGTGAAAGCGTCACTTGAAACTCTATAACAATAAACTACAAAATTGTTGTTTTATTTCAACTATTTATTTGAAATGACAATACATGTTGATAGTTATCTTCGTGCATTATCAAATAAATCGATTATATCCATAGAAAGAATATAATATGTATTTATATAAATGCTACTATGATAAATTGATTTAACAATGATGGTTTGTTAAAAGAAAAAAGGAAGTATAATTTATCAATATTCAAAACGTTATGTTTGATTAGAAGTGGAAACTTATTGTTGGTTTAATTTTCATCGAAACAGTTAAGTGTGTCTTGAGCATTGTTAATAGGATAGATAAAATATTCGATTCTATTCCACAATTAACAGAATTAATATAAAATAATGATGCATGTAGATATATTATTGAAAATATTAATTAATACTTATTTTATTCAGTCACGTTGTTTCTTTATTTTAAATGATAATAATACTATTATTATTGAATCTAACTTTACAATATCTTTCATTAATTTGAAAAATGAATTATTACCGGAGAAACTATTTCGAAATTATGGTTGTCGTGATATTATTATTAATTATGAAAATGCACAAGATACTTTCCAATTATTCGAATATTTAATTCGTTTCCAATCGGAACGTTATAATAATCGAAAATATATAATTTTATGGAGAAATAACACAATAGAGAGTATACAAGATTTTTTCCAACTTGACGAATTCAATTATGTTAGTGATGTTTTATTGATAACGAAACTGGAAGAGGTAGAGATCGATCGAGATAAGAATAGAAAATATCGTCAATTTTACAATAGAAATTATTATAAAGATGAGATTTATCAATTGTTCACGCATCAATTTGGTGGTAATGAGAAACTGAGACAATTTTCACTTTTGGATAAATGGTTTTCACAAAATTCAAGTTTCCTATATGGCAACAATCTATTTCCAGATAAATTAAAAAATATGTTGGGCAAAAACTATCTTATGGGTACTGTCACTTATCCTCCGTATGCAATTATCGGTATAATTCTCAAAAATCCAATTCATTTATTAATTTTTCAAATAAACTCTAGATTTGGATAAAGATATTTTCGATGGTACTGAAGCACGATTGGTAATCGAATTTGCTCGGAAATATAATTTAACACTCAAATCTTTCCCAATTAAACAAAATAATTGGGGTGATATTTACAAAAATTGGACTGGTAATGGTATTTTAGGTAGTCTAATAATGGAAAATATTGATATAGGTTTTGGTATAATAATTATCAAAATATATGTATTAAGAGATTATTAAGAGTTTATAAATTGTTGATTACAGCTGCTCTCTATCAATGGGAGGAATTTTATTCGTATTTGGATTACTCCAGGAATTTTATACGAGCCGGATTGACAGCTATAGCACCAGAACCACAGTAATTAATTGAAGATTGTCTAGAATTTGATATTTTATAATTGGAAATGATTTTTTAGGCCGATTTCAGGTTGGTCTATTCCTATTCGTTCATTCTCACTAGATTTATGGGAAGGAATAATTGTGACATTTTTCTTGTGTATTTTAACAATCGTTTTAATTCTAACTGTCGAACATCCACACAATAACCCAACAAATTTATCAACAAAACTCAATTACGCATTCAAAATTCTAATACGAATATACTTATCACAAACATTTAATAATATTCCTGGAGGCAAAGTATTGAAATATTTCATCGGATTGATTTTATTGGAAATTGTGATAATTTTGAGCGTTTATAGTAGCGGTTTAGCTAGTATAATGACAATGCCCAGATATAAACATGCAATATTAACCGTACAAGATTTGGCTGATAGTAACTATAATTGGGGTGGTCCATCCGATATTTTTTTATTTACTATCAAGAATGTCGATTACGGTCCATATAGAAAATTAAAAACAACATTTCGATCACATACAGAAACTGAACTAACTGATATCTCTCATTCATATAATTATGCATTCACAATTGAACGTTTGCAACATGGTTCTTTTTGTATTGGTGATTTTATTAAACGAGATGTAATTCATGGTTATCGTGTAATGCATGATGATATTTTTTGGAGTGAATGTGTATTTATGGTACGCAAACATTCGGTTCTATTACCATTATTAGATGATTTAATTTTTAAAATTTATGAAGCTGGTATAGAAGCTTATTGGGAGAATCAAGTTGTTGCCTTACATATGGATGCATTTATACAAAGAGTCTTACAATATTCTAATAAGAAAATTCAAGAGCATCATTTTGTTGGATTACAATGGCAACATCTAGAAGGGCCTTTTTTCATTTTATTTTTTGGATATTTATTAGCTTCAGTGTGTTTTATTAGTGAATTAATTGTTCATTATTTGCAAACAACAAATAACAATAGAATTTTACACATGTAACTTGTTATTTGTATTTAATTTATTTTTTATTGAACCTACCAAAACAGAAATTGAAAATAAGAGGAATTATATCGGTCGTCATATTTATTTATCCAGCGAATTCTTTAATTTTATTATAAGTTTCTTTACTCAATTGATACAATTTTTTAAAATTATCCGGAAAAACTAAACAATAACATTGACAACAAATTCTTTTGTTATGTGAAAATAATTGATAATTAATTGTTATTGTCGATTATTGATTTCGATTTAGTACATCAAAAATATGAATGTCATAGTAACATAATTAATCATTGAAAACCTAACGAATCATTATAATTAATGATAACAAAGTGTCTGTTCCAGGAAAAAAATTCAAAAAAAAAATTTAATGGAATTGGGAAAAAAAATCAATATGATCTAATTTTAGTTACTCAATCATACGATTGATCTTCATAAGACAGGCGTTGTCATTGAATTTATCAAATAATGAAATCTGATATTCATACTGAGGATAGTGTCCAATGATGTTATGTTGAATTTCTATTTTATTGCCTTTATTTTGAGAGAAGAAAACGTTCTTCCTTTGAGACTTTCCATACGATTATTTTTAGATTTAATGCGACCCGGCGCATCCACCATTTAAGATACTCAACCGTCTATAATCAATGGTTTTTTATTTGTAAATGATAGTTAGATGATCAGAAAAACAAATAAAAAAAAAATCATTAAATTTGTTAGTCGTTAAAAAACGAAACTAATCGATCCACCACAGGCAACTTCAGCCACATGATTGATACAAAAGCGTTTTTTCATCGCTCGATTACCGGCGATAAGAAATTTGGTCTAAAATGCAAGACTGCATTGCACATGAATTGCTGGTGGTCCGATATTGTGCCATCAAATTTTCAATGTATTCCCGATTGCTACAATATTTTCTAGATGGGAAAATATTTGAAAAATTTTAATGATCTCCGAAATGCCATCTTTAGGTATTTTATTTAAAAACGAATTGATTTCTACCGACTGTGTTTGGAAATTTGCTCACTAGATGGTAAAAGTATCATTGATTAGAATTTGCAAAAAAATGAACAGTATTTACGTTTCGATCTTTCAAAAATAATAATACACGAACTATTAGTATCTGGAAAATATTGATCGAAATAGATTATGATAGAAATACTGTCTACACGTATGCATCGCGGTAAATTTATATATATTTTCTATCACAAATGGAAATTTCGTGTTGGATAATTTAAATAGTGTTCGATCAATTGATTCTCGCATTAAATATTTAAAATAATTGCCATCAATTCGATAAATGGAAAAAAAATCTATCTTGGAATCGTTGATCAAAGTAAAAGCTACAAATTACACAATTAACTAAATTTAAACAATCAAATATTTATTATAGACAGAATATTCGATTAATCATATAAAAAATTCCAGCTGCCCTTTACTCATGGGATAAATTCTACAAATATTTGGATTACTCGAAAAGCTTCGTTCGTGCCGCTGTTACAACAATTGTTCCAGCTCCAAAGTACGTTTATATGATCGATATCAACTTTCTATATATTATTTAAACTAAATAATTTTGTAGACCGGCTCCGGGATGGTTGATACCATTACTTCCGTTTCAAATAAATATATGGGAAGCTTTAGTTATCATATTTATTCTATCTGTTATTATGGTATTTGTATTGACAGTTTTTCAAGATTATCTCCAAAACAGCAATGATTTGATTAGGAATTTTAATTATTCATCAATACTTCTAAAAAGAGCATATTTGTCGCAATCAGTAGAAAATATACCTAGAAATGGAATTGTGAAATATTTTTTCGGAATAGTTTTATTGGAAATGTTGATAATTACATCAAGTTATGGTGGTGGTTTAGCTAGTATTATGACAATACCCAGATATAAAAATACAATATCAACAATTCAAAATTTCGCAGATAGTAATTTAATATGGGCACAAATCCATCGGAAGCATTTTATTTTGCACTCGAAAATATCAATCAAACAGCATTCGAAAAACTAACTATTTATTGGATTATTTATAGCATTCCTATGTTTTATTGGAGAAGTCATAATTCAATAATTTCATAATAGAAAAATCAATCCGAGTTTTTATAGATTGAATAATTTCTAAACTTCATCACAATTTCTTTTCGTAATATTTATTTCACTTGTAGAATTATTGAACTCAATAAATTTTCCATGTCTATATAAGTAGTTTAACTATAAATTAAACAACACACTCACAATTATGTTCATAATTTATTACATATAGGTTGGAAAAACACTTGAACATAAGGACGAAAATTTGATGAAAAGCATTACATTCAAATTTTATCGTCAAGCCATTTATTGCGGAACTAGATGAAGAATTGAAGAAAATTACGAAAATTAGAACAAGATAGCTCCAACAACAAACAAGCAAATTGATAGGAAACAGTGCAGATGAAATTAAAAGTTATTTCCCGGCGCATCCACCATTTAGCACTTCCGTATTAATGGAATCGAATTTTTTTTAGAACATACTCGGATGAATAGATCTTTGCTTTTACATAATCTGTTGTTGTATTGAGTGACGACAAACGTTCGACATACACCTGATGTAGTGTTACTATTTCAACTTTTTGATGCGTATGTCCAACTTTTGTCGTAACTTGATGCAACTAATGATGACGTGCAAGTGTTTTAGAATGATCCGACTATATGGTTTTTGTTTAGAATTTATTGATGTTAATGCCAGTTTTTCATGAATCTAGCTATTAAACAATCTCAATAATGCCCTGAATTTTGGAGATAATTCTCCATTATACTACATTTTTGATGAATCTAGTGATTACACAGTATGCTTAAACAATCTGTGAATTATTAATCTTTCTGACAAATTATAATGTTCACATTAAACTTTCATAAATTTTCCATACATATAATGGTAGATTGGATATAGTTGCACTACGATCCACTCAAAACTCTATTTATAATTTATTTGCTTCGGAAAAATACAGTAATATCGATGGTGATTATATATTTTATTCTAGAATGTGAGGAGTAAATTGCTCGAATTATACGAAAACGAGACAATGATCAGAATTGTATTTACTTGAACTGGAACAATGTTGAAAATTGTCCAATACACTACATTTTTGATGAATCTAATAGTTGATCGATATTTCCAAAAATACTATTGCGTATTTATTTTTAAAGAGAACGATAATTTTCAATATTATAATCAATTACCTATTGTTCTTATCAATATTGATAATGGATCTATCAATTTTGATTTAGTTCTCCGAAACTATGGATGTCGTGGTATTATTATCGATAGTAAACATCCTGAGAATGTTATCATAGAAATGGAAAGACGATTATATTTGAGTATGGAAAAATTCAATGAACGACGATATTTGATTATAATAAACAATAATGAAGAGAGTTTTTTGAAAATTTTCCAATTGAAACAATTAGATTATATTGTTGATCTATTGATTGTAAAAATGGAAATCGATACAAATAAGAAGAAGGCTTTCAAGCAAACTGAAAATGTAGTTTTCCAATTTTACACTCATAAATATATTGGTTGCGATAATAATAATCAACCGGTTCTACTTAATAAATGGTTTAGTAAAAATCAAACTTTTCTCAATGAAAACAGCCTTTATCCTGATAAATTGACAAATCAATATGGAAGGAATTTCCGGATTTCCACTTTAAAATATGTACCATTTTCAGTTCCTGGTAATTACGAATTCATTTATAGTTTTGCAATTGATTTTATTATAGAAACAATTCATAAATCTTGCACACCAGATTCTCAAAAAAAAAAAAAATTAAAACGAATTCGGAAAGGCTTGAATAATTAGTGTTCAAATTCTATTTATTGTATAATTTCCATTGTTTTTCAAATTTCAGTTATTGACGATCACAATCGATTTGTATCTTATCATGGTTCAGAATTACAAGTTGCAGTCCAGTTTGCTATGGCTTACAATATGACCCCAATACCAGTTATTAAACAAGAGGAACTTTGGGGTGTTATATACCCGAATTATACTGGTACAGGTATATTGGGGCATTTAATCGAAGATGGTGCTGATATCAGTGTGTCTGCCCTATCAGCATGGGATTTTACATTACCTTATTTTGATTATAGTGTAATAACAGTTAGAACGGCAATTACAGCCCTTGTTCCTATTCCAAAGTGATAGATTGGAAATTATTCAATTGTTAATTATTTCGAGTAATCAAGTTTATTTCTAGGATCAAGGATGGTTGGTTGACACCAGTTTATTCGTTCACAACACCTGTATGGATTGCTGTTGGATTCACATTGATTATTGTAATAATTGTTTTCGCAGTGCAATTATATTTTTATAATCGAAATCCTATAATGATTAAAATCTATAGAGTAGAGGACATTCGGAGAATAATCAACACTTTTGGACAGTCAGTTATGATCGTTTATAAAACATTTATAGGGCAATCTATAACAGATGAAGAAATGCCTCGAGGAATTTCTACAAAATATCTTTGTATATTATTCATGGTTTTCAATTTATTTCTAAGTAGTTTCTATGATAGCGGTTTTGCAACTGTATTAACAATACCGCTTTATGAAAATCCGATAGATACAGCTAAAGATCTAGCTGATAGCGGTTTACGTTGGTGTGGTACGGATATGGCGTGGATTGACATGATTCTTGATGTTGAAGAACCGGAATATCGGAAAATTGTCCAACAATTCCTACTACAACCGGATGAAGAATTAGAAAAACTAACGAAAACAAAACAATTCGGTTTTGCAATAGAACGATTACCAAATCGTAAGAATTTAATCATGATTGAATAACAATGGAAATCTTTATCTATATATTTCAGATAATTATGCAATACCTTTTTTTGTGAAGAAAGATGTAATTCAATTTTATCAAGTAATGAAATCTGATATTTATTGGTGTTATTGTCTATTGATGTTACGTAGAGGCTCAATTTTATTGCCTCTAGTCAATAATTTCACTTTCAGAGCTTTCGAAAGTGGTTTAACTCTAAAATGGCAAGACATGGTAATTAATTAATTATATACAATAAAATATATAGGATTCTGAAAAAAATAATATTTTGAATATTTTAGGCAACTGACGTACATGCAGATTCATTTGTACAAAGAGTTGTTAAATATCCAGATGAGGATAGTCCTCTTATCAAATTGAAACTATCACATCTAGCTGGAGCTTTTGCAATTTTAATTTTCGGTTATTTGATTAGTTTTGCTGTATTCATTTGTGAATATCTAATGACTAATTTGCGATATTAATTAAAATATTCATATTTTTTCGACATCTGATATCAAACAATAAATGTTTAACTTGAATATCGAGCACGAAAATTAATAATTAACGGTATTGATAGAATTAAGTGGTATTTTCCCGGCGCATCCACCATATGCAAGTATCTACAGAAACAATAGTAATTAATAGAGTACAATTTTTATAAAGACTATAATTAGTAGATACAAATTGTCCAAATTCCAGATTCCCAAACAAATTTCAAAATTGTTTGTACAGTTTTTCATATTGTTCCAATTATATTTGGCTATTAGCTTTCAAGAAAATTTCAAACTCCTCTCTCACTAACATAGTTTTAGTTTGGAATGTATTGATTTTAATGGAAAAGATTATAAAATTGTTACACAAATATTAGGTTATAATAAATATCACTTGCACAATATAAAGTGAGTTTCGTTGAATCATTTTATCAATCGAGTTGGCAGTCACCTAATTATTGGAGAACCTGGCATTATCCTAAATTATGAATTATTACACCTTCTAAGGAGTTTTACATGAATCTAGATGGTGTTTGATCTGTGAGAAAATCTCGAACAAAATCAGGTACATAAACTCTCAATAACAGTCTGAAATTCCATTTATTATCATAGGAACAACTCTTCAAAATACTACATTTTTGTTAAATCTAATAATTACACAATATGCTTAAACTACCTTTGAATTATTGATCTTTCTGACAAATTATGAGGCTCTCATTAAACTTTCATAACTTTACATATAATAGTAATTTAAATATTTACACTATACGATTCACTCAAAACTATATTCATAATTTATTTGATTTGAAAAAACACATTAATAATACCGACATTAATTATATGTATTATTCTAGTTGTGAGGGATGAATTGTACAAAGTTCATGACTTCTTGAATTATTCAAAGTTATACGATAGAACAAACAATAATCAAAATTTTGTACATTTAAATTGGGGAACAATGTTGAAAATTTTCCAATACACTACATGTTTGATGAATCTAATAGTTGATCGATATTTCCAAAAGCATTATTGTGTATTTATTTTTAATGAGAACAATAATTTCCAATATTTTAATCTATTACCTATTGTTCTTATCAATATTGTTAATGGATCTATCAATTTTGCAATCCAGTCCAGTTTGCTAAAGTTTACAATATGACTCCAATATCAGTTATTGAACAAAAAGAGCCTTGGGGCGATATATACCCAAATTATACTGGTACAGGTATATTGGGGCATTTAATCCAAGATGATGCTGTTCCTATTCCAAAGTGATAGATTGGAAATTATTCAATTGTTAATTATTTCGAGTAATCAAGTTTATTTCTAGGATTAAGGATGGTTGGTTGACACCAGTTTATTCGTTCACAACACCTGTATGGATAGCTGTTGGATTCACATTGATTAATGTAATAATTGTTTTCGCAGTGCAATTATATTTTTATAATCGAAATCCTATAATGATTAAAATCTATAAAGTAGAAAAGTTCTACAAGAATGTTCTGCTTAGTTGTTTTTTGGATTTACAGAGT
>JAZBGX010002259.1:0-13725 GCA_037414775.1 Zonitis immaculata | reverse complement strand
CGAGATACCAATAATGAAATTCAATCTGAAAAAATTAAATTTTGAACAAATTGGGAAGTTGTTTTTTTTAACAGGATCTCTTTCTTACAATGTGCTTCGTTATTGGTCTGTAACCGACTTTGACAATGGAACATATTACTCTTCTTACAAATGTCACTTAGAGGTTTTATCAAATTATCATCAGATTTCAGAAGATATCTCACGTCCGGAATTATTGTTAGAAATTTGTATGTTTGTTGTGTTGGAACGGGTGATAAATAATACAGTTCGAATTGTTTCTCATAATCTATCGGGATGGACAGGAAGTATATGATTTGGTTGCGTTCAATTTTGCAATTAATTCTGACAATTCCTTCGAAATCTAAAATATTATCAAATTTAATATCGAACGGGAGTTCGTTTTTATAATGCGCCGAAATTTTTTGTAGTTCCAAATACATATCATTGGATTTTATAATACTGGGATGTAACGTTTTCAATTTGCAAAATGCGATAGAATTTTCGATTTCTTCAAGAACATATTATAGAGAATTAATATTTGATTATACAAATCTTTAGCAATTAGAATATTGTGGTGTTCAGCTTCAGTTTTAGCAATTTCATTGAGTTGTAATATTCTGGACTTCAAGAGTAATTCATTGTGTTGTATGTCTTGAATTGTATTATTGAAATTTTGGATAATTTGGTGATTGATTGAATATTCCATTTGTAATTGGCTTTGTAAATTTTGCTCATTCTCTTGCATATGAGAAAGAATTTGATTGATACGTTTTTCATCTTCTGCATCTAGATTACCTGTGAATGTTTTAATTATTGTACCTAATCCATTGATTAGACCTCTTTTTATTCTACTATTGCCGTATGTTTGTAAATTTATATTGTTGATTTTTTCGGTTATACTTGTTTGAACGAATTTTATAGCTTTTTAATAATTACTTAGTTCTAACAGATAAATGGAATGTTTGGAGATACTTTGTCTAAGATGTTCATATTGGTTGTTTAAATGATTATATTCTTTGTAAAGTGGTTCCAAATTATAATAATGAATAAATGTGTGTTCAGTCCTTTGTAGTTTTGCAGGGCCAAGATTAATCGAAAGAATACCTGAGTTGTGGGTGAAGTTCTTTATTTCTGCTCCTTGTCCGATCGCGAAGAGCCTGGAATATTTTTAAGGTGATAAGTTGTTTTTCTCGGACGTTTAATAATGGAAAGGTGTATGTTTTTTGAAGTGTTATGATGTTTGGGATTGATTTCTGCTGTTTTTAATTGGGGATTGATTTTCGACAAAGTCTCAGGTTTGAATTTATTTTTTGTTTTACTTTGTTTTTCCTTTTTTTGATAAACACTCGTTCTGGGATTCTGGTAAGTTGTTCTTTATTTTCATTAACCTTACTGATAACATGTTCTTTATTTTGTTGTATTTTCTCATTTAGATTTTTGTATAGTATTTTCCTTCTAACAACGTGATTTGATATGTAATTATTCACTAATTGTTTATTGATTTCTAAATTGAACGGTGATTCTGTTCCTAGATGTCCTGTTACTATTTCATATGGTTTCAATTTTGTTACTGTGTGTATTGAATTATTATAAGCCAAAAGGGCATAATTGACTTTTATATCTATTGGTTCAATTTTATATTCATTTAGATTGTTTAATAATCTAATGTGCTCTATTAAAGTAGAATGGAAACGTTCAATTACTCCGTTAGCTTCAGGATGTTGAAAACTAATGAAATGAATTTTTATTTTATGAATTTCTAATAATTCGCTCAATAATAAATTTTTGAATTCTGGTCCGTTATCAGATATTATTTGTTCGGGAATACAATGGTGTGTGAAATATTTTATCAAATTATTGACGATTTCAATTGCTTGTGCCGAATTTAGTTTGTATGCTTGCGCATATTTTGAAAATGAGTCTACTATTGTTAAAAATTTTACATTTTCTAATGCTATACTGTCTATATGTAAAATTTGGAAGGGGTGTGTTGCAGTGGGTGTTACATTTAATGATAATTTTAAAGGAATTCGGTCGTATTTGGTAATTTCACATATTTCGCAATTGTAAATGTAAGTTTGAATTGATTTCCTTTGGTTAGGCCTGTTGAGGTCGAGGAATTTTACTTTGTTATATTATTTTATAACGATTTATTATTTAATTAAAAAGAATAGTAGATCAAATGTTATTATTATACAATAAGTAAAATTGAATAATACAACTTGCAGTTCTTAAACTCTAAAAGCTCTATTGGTAGTAGAGCGTGGTTCTTTTATATTAGTATCCCCACTTCTTATGACAAGAACAATTGTTGGTTACATACTTCAACAAGGCCAGTAGTACAGTGATATTATACGATTTTCAGTTTCGTCTAACCCTTGATGGTTAGTTTTTCTCTCATGATAATTCGAATGACTGTAATTATTTCTTCATCATCTATAACAACGATTAGTTTACTAATACATTTGACCATTTTGATTTGAGAATTTTTGAAATACTGTTGTAAGGTGGAACTGAATTTTTCATAAATAGGATCTTCGAAAAACAAATAGTACTTAATATTTGGCACGACAAAATTTTTTATAAAATCAATTAATTCATATTCAAAGTTTGTTTTTGATAATTGTAAAATAATTCTTTGTTTAGATTTGTAAAGATTAATTATCGATGGAGGTGAAGAAGAAAAGTTTACTCCCGAAATTATTATTTGATTTTTTCCAAAATTAACTGGATATTCAACAATAGGAATGTTGATGATTGGGTGTTCAGCCTGATTAGAATGCATCGTTTCGTCATCATTTTCATTGAAATCATTATAATCGTTGTTATTGCCAATTTCTACAACTAGTGACTGTGTTTCGACGGGATTTTCCGTAGTATCGCGATTTCTGAGATTTTCGTTAAATTGTTCCATATAGCTGAAAATTCCTTGCGTTTCGTTGGTGTTTAATTCTACGTAATTTAAGTTTGGTTTATTATTTATTTTGGTAGACAATTGATGAAATTGTAATCTTATTTTACTCGTGGGAGTAAATGAGTAATTAATAAGTTATTTGTCAGATCAATTGTTGCATTTAATTTTTTCAAACTATCTATTCCCAATAGACAATCGAAGTAATTGTGAAAATCAAAAATATGAAATTTCAAAGGAATTTTATCTCTCAATTTGAATAATTTTGAAGATGGAACAATTGTACTAAAATTTTCTACAGAAGTTCCATGTGCTGCTGTAATTTTAAATGGATCTCTCTTAATATTCTTTTTGAAGTGTTTTTCTGCAACTATTGGTTTGACAAATGATTTACAACTACCAGTGTCAATTAGAATTCTCAAATTATTTTCAGGGAATACAATATATGGTAATTCGCTGAAATTTTCATTTGAATTCATTAATGTGAATGTGGGAGGTCCACGGCTTGTATGTCTAAAAAAAATGATCCGTTTGATCTTCTTCTAAGTGGTTATCGATTTGATTTTCTTCCAAATAATCATCATCGTTTTGATTTCCGTCGGTAAAATCAATTAACGGTTGATCATAGATATTAAATAATTCTTCTGATATGAAATTGGGATTTTGTTTGTGAGTGTATTTTTCATTTTGTTGAAAATTATCGGGTCGATTACTCCAAGTATTTTTTGTAGAAGTACTCATAAGTGTGGGTTTTGGAAAAGTTTGATGTGGATTTGGTTTGAAAGCGTTCAAAGTTTGACTTTGGTTAGTGGGTACATGATTTTTTTGATAATTATTAATTCTTTGTCTAGGTTGAGTAAAATTATGTGAAAAATTCGACAATTGTAATTGAGGATAATTTGTTACTTTAGTTGAATGTGGTCTTTGATTATTAAATTTGTTATTTGTAATTTTTTGTTGTGCCGTTTCCAATTGGAAATCATTTGTTAACATATTAAGTTCTGCATTTAAATCAGCTGGATTTTTGTTTGCATAAGTGAACCGACTGGATCTTTTAAACCGCGTAATAAAATTCTTAGAGCATAATTCCTGAAATAAGACGTTAATGTCTCTATAACAATATTATCTGAATTTATTGTTATATATCAAATTTGTAAATTTAATAAATGTTGTATTTTATTGAAAAATTCAAATGGCTTCTCGCTGCCCTGTTTTAATTCTGTCATTGCAATTGCTAGTGTGTAACAATCCCTTTTGTCAGCATAACAATTTTTTAACGCATCTTTTAAATTTGACCAATTCTTGATAACGCAATCAGAATTAATTGCTTGATTGAATACCGGTGGTATAGGATTTGAATTGGTTTGTTCAATCTTATTTTTTAATTCTGAATCGTCCGTGTTTTCGTCACTACGATAGTAATTTTCAAGACCTCTAAATGACATAAGTACTTACAGTAATATGAGCTGTACCATCCCAAACAATACGATTGTTGAGAGTACCATTAGTGTTCTAAAATCTTCCGCCTTGATAGGTGTGGTTGTCCAATTTTCGGGATGCCAACTCGGATTAATATAACTCGAAAAATTTGTTTATTCACTGGATTAACTGTTAAAACAGACGATTTGGCTTGATGCAAATCTTCCAGTTATCCTACCGACTGCGCCACTTAAATTAACTTTATTTTTAATTTATCAATTTGGATCTTTACAATTTGACAAATGAATACAGAATAATTTTTTAATTGACTTTGATTAAATTTGAAATTTGGTTTAGAATGATTAGTAAACAATATTAGCGGAAATAATAATAGGAAATTCGTCAGCAATACAATAAAATAATATAATATAATATAATATAATATAATATAATATAAAAGTGTAATTGCAAAGATTGCAATATTACTTATATATAGATTGTCCCACCGAGAAAGCCGTCGATCCAGTACGGCAAAACGACTGATAGTAAAAATCTGAAAATTTACAAGCATACCAATATCTAAGGGGCATACCCAGCTAAAATATTTACAAGAATGTGGTGCTTCCGGTTATACCGGAAACTGATACTAACTTGCTTATTATAAATAGAATGCCCTATATATTATTGCATTTTCGGATTTGTTGATGAATTTGAGTTCTACTTTGTTTGCAATGTTCTATACCTAAGACTTACCATTCTTGAGATATTCAACATTTTGTGTCAAAAATTGGGTTTGCAGACCTGTAAATATTGGCCAATTTCTCCTATGTCCTAACATTAAAATTTGTAACTAAATAGACTTTCTTGTAGAGAAAGAGTTGTTCAACAGATTTAATGCATTAGACTAATAATTTTTCATATGGGTCTATGAGAAAAAAAATGTTGAAAATTACTTTGGAAAATGTGGCTTAAATCAATTTTTTAATATGAAAATATCTCGAAAATGGAAAATCATAGACATAGACATCTTCACACAAAATAACTCTAATTTTCAATACTTAATAATAGTAAATGGTCAAAATAGGGTCGTTCCATTTGAGAAAATTGATTTAAGCCACATTTTCCAAAGTAATTTTCAACATTTTGTTTCTCATAGACCCATATAAAAAATTATCAATCTAACGCATAAAATTAATTAAACAACTCTTTCTCTACAAGGAAACCTATTCAATTACAAATTTCAACGTTAGAATATAGGAGAAATTGTCCAATATTTACAGGTATGCAAACCCAATTTTTGACACAAAATGTTGAATATCTCAAGAATAGTAAGTCTTAGGTATAGGACATTGCAAACAAAGTGAAGTACAAATTCATCAACAAATACAAAAATGCAATAATATATAGGGCATTCAATTTAAAATTGTAGTAGTAAAATACTTACAAGGGGACGGCACGACCTTGGGGAAACGGATTTTGATGAATTTTCGTATACTGGTAGTATATCATGTGGGTACGGCCACTGTAAAATATTTCTGTCCAATGCCCAGTAGGAGCTGAGAAAAAGGCATTTGAAGTTTAGCTCGTAGCTTATATACAAGTTATATTGAATGACGCTTGAGCGTACCGTGGTGTAAGCGGTAGTGGATTAGGTTCGTGCTCCACTCTTTTCTCAACCACCAGAGGGTGAAGACGTGTTTGAGAGATAATAAGTGAAAACAGTGAAGCCACAAAATAGTTATTAAAATAATAATAATAATAATAATATTGAATAAATAAATAATTATAAACAAAAACATAAGAGCTTAGTGAATGTACTTAAACTCGAACAATACAGTAATAACGACAACATTAAATAAAAAAACAAATTCCAACGCTATGCCCACCGAAACAACCTTGGGTAATAACGTAATAACACAATAACAACAACAGAAATGAACAGAAATAACACCAAACTACGAGAAAACATGAATTTCACGCTGGTAACAAATAAAAAATCAAATAATAAAAATAAAAAACACGAGACAACACCAGCAACAAATAAACGGAAGAAGTTTAAACCATTAGAACTGAAAAATAAATACGAAACTCTTTCAGAAGACAGTGAAAGTGAAGATGATCTTGACATGGAAATAGAGCAAGATAAAACAAAAGAAAACAAAACAAAAATTCCACCAATTATCATCAACGGAAAAATAAATGAACACAAAAATTTGATGACACTACTCAAAAACGTATGTACAAGCGCGTTCCAAATAAAATACACAAAAAACACAACAATAGTATACACTAAAACTGAAATGGAATGGAAAGAAATGCAAAAATAACTAGATCACTACGAAATTGACCATCACACATACACTATTAAAACTGAGGAAACACACGCATTTGTGCTACGTGGTCTAGACCATGACCCAGAACCCGAAGACATTAAAAAAAAACTTGAAGAACTGAAAATTCCAATTAAACAAATATACAGGATGAAAGGTACATCTAGACCAGCCTTCCTAGTAATAACACCTGCAACAATCGTAATAAAAATGTTAGAAAAGAACATCAAATACATAAACTACACCAAAATAACCTGGGGCAGACATGTAAACAAGAAAATCATCAGCCAATTCCATAGGTGTCAACAATGGGGGCACACGAAAACAAATTGCAAAGCTAAACCAATCTGCGTGAAATGCGCTGGTCAACATTGGAGTTCAGATTGCAACAAGGATAATAGCAGCCCCGCTAAATGCTTTAATTGCGAAGGCGAACATACAGCCAACAGCACAAGCTGTATAGTATATCAAAAAATAATACAGTTGAACAACATAACCATCAACAAAAGAAAGTTACATACGTGCCGGCACCACAGCCCAGTCATAATGTATAGCAGCAAAGAATATCAGTACAAACTCCACCAACTCAAAAGAAAGAGCAAGCAGAACAACAACAACAAGAAAGACAAAACACAACATCAAATAGTGAGTACAACAGTTTTGTAAACTTAACGAACGAGCTAAAAACATTAAATAAAATAATAAACATACAAAAAGTAACGGAAGCAATTCGAGAACTAAACAAATCACTATCAGCATGCAAAGATTCAAGCGATAGATTTTTAACAATAATCAACTTCACACAACAACTAGAAAAGTATGACCTGTAAAATTAAAATAGCAACATGGAATGCTAATGGTCTCGCTACAAAAAAGGGAGAGCTTTTATCGTTTATACAAAAACACAGAATTGATATAATGCACATCAGTGAAACCAAACTAGAACAAAAAAACAAAATAAAAATCAAAAATCATCAAATAATTCGACAAGACAGGGACAAGCACGGAGGCGGCGTAGCACTGATAATTAATAATGAAATTCCGTATCAACTAATTCCAACAGTACAATCATCAATTGAGAACATAATCATCAAATCAAAGGACAACACCACCATAATAGGAATTTACAACCCGCCATCCAACCAGTTGTCTGAACAAGAACTTGATAAATTCATAAATAAAGGTCGGAAAGTGCTAATAATTGGAGATTTTAATGCCAGGCACAGGCTCTGGAATAATGACAGTAATAACACAAAGGGGAATTTACTACTGAAATACTGTCTTGATAATTCAATAGATTTATTGTACACAGATGGAAAAACCCACTTTCCGATGAATGGAGGCACCCCTTCGACAATAGACTTAATTGTCAACAAAAACATCATAGACATAATCAAGCCGATAACTATACCTGAACTGCCATCGGACCCCGACGTTGTAATGACAGTAATAAATAACCAAACAAGAGATCAAACGACCCGAACAGTAACATCATACAAATATACAAACTGGGAACATTTTAGGCAAGACTTAAATAAAAGAATTAAAATAAACAATAAAATAAATACTAAAGAAGAACTGGACAAAGAAATAGAACAATTTACTGAAGCAATCATAAAAACAAAACAAAAACATACTTCGAAAATAGTAATAAAACCATACCAAGAGAAGATAACGGATGAAACAAAACAGCTAATAAACAAAAGAAATAATATCAGAAAGAAATGGCAAGAAACAGCTCAAAATAATTACAAAGAAGAATTAAATTCCCTGAACCTTGAAATCAAAAACAAAATTGCTGAAACAAAAAATATTGACTGGAACAACAAAATGGAATCTCTAAGCCATAAAGACCACTCTGTATGGAAAATGGTTAAAGCACTGAAAAAACAAACTGCAATAATACCAACATTAACAGCTAATGGAACTACTGCTTATACAAACAAAGAAAAAGCTGAGATAATAGCTAAAGAAATACAAAACATTCAACAAATAAATCATGACAATAATAATTTTGAAGAAATGGTCGACAATACAGTATCAGACTTCATCAACAATAAAATAGAGTTCATCGAAAATCAAAAAACAAAAATAAGAATACAACTTCAGGATATTAGACAGATAATTAAAAAACTGCCTAACAAAAAAAGTCCAGGACATGATGATATTGACAACAAAATAATCAAAAACCTTCCCAGAAAGGCAGTACTCCAATTGTATCACATTATAAGAGCAATAATCACAAATGAATACTTCCCAGAAAAATGGAAGATTTCAAAAATTATTCCGATACCAAAACCAGGAAAAGACTATACAAACCCAGCCAATTACCGACCAATCAACCTTCTACCAACACTATCCAAAATTGCAGAAAAAACTATTGAAATACAATTAAACAAGATTGTGAAGAAGAAAAAAATCATAATTAATGAACAATTTGGTTTTAGATCAAAACACAACACTAATCACCAGGTAGCGAGAATAGTAAATGACATAATAACCAACTTAAGAAAAGAAATGAACACAGCAATGGTATTACTGGATGTGAAGAATGCTTTTGACAAAGTCTGGACCAATGGTCTAATTTACAAATTGATTAAGCAAAATCTACCTGCAAACATCATCAAGATAATTCATTCTTATTTGTCTAATAGACAATATTTTGTGGAAATCAACACACAAAAATCAAAAACTTACGAAAACAAAGTAGGAGTCCCCCAGGGCTCGGTACTAGGGCCTAAACTGTTTAATCACTCCATCAACGATATCGTTGAAACAACAAAAACAAAAACAGCACTGTATGCAGACGATGCGGCCATTTATGCCCATTCTTACTACGCTAGTGTAGCCAATCAACAAATTCAGTACCATCTATATGAATTGGAAAAATATCTAAAGCGATGGAAAATAACGCTAAATACAACAAAGTGTGAAAATATAATTTTTTCCAGGAAATTTACTAACAACAAAATATTCAAAACACTCAAAATAAACAACACCAGCGTAGAAGAAAAAAATGAAGTGAAATATCTTGGAATTAAACTTGACAAACGTCTAACATTCATAAAACACCTGCAACACAACATTACAAAAACATTTCAAGTTAACAAACAAATAATCCCGATAATGAACCATCCAAAATGCAATAGCAAAACTAAAACAAATATATATAAAGCAATAATCAGACCAGTTCTTTTGTATGGTGCCCCAATCTGGTCCAATATTTCTAACCATCAAAAAATGAAAGTTAAAAGAATAGAAAATGAACATTTTGGAAGAATAACAAATGGTAACAGGTACTCAAAAATTCAGATGATGGAAAAAGAAACAAGCATCTCGTCGATCATAGACATAATAACAGAGATTTCAGAAAAATTCTACTATAAAACTGAAAGTCACCATAATCCACTAATAAAAAACATCACACAAAATAAAGAAACCAATAACAATCTGACAACAAAACACAAACTCACATACCAACCTCTCCCTCGTTACGGAAGATAAATGACATCAATGTTTCAAATTATACAAAATGTAAATGGGTTTTTATACAATTTAAAATTTTCCCAAAAATTACTTCGAAACTCAAAATCAATAACAGCTGCCAACAAAACACAACCATGAAAGCCAACGCACAAGAAACGAGAAGGCAGGATAAGGTTCAACCAAGAGCCATGCTCAACATCAAATAGCCACAATTTCAAATGTATAAATGTATTCTGTGTATATCATGTGTATCTGTATATGTATATGTGTGTATTAGATATATTTAACATGTATGTATATAAAAATGTAAATAAATCATTTAAAATCTAAAATCTAAAAATAGGTTCGTGCTGCTATATATGTAGGTTCGCGTTTAGTTCGCGGCTTTTGTTTTTTTTTCTTTTTTTTTCATAAGCTTTATTTTTTTTTAGTTTTCCTTATTAGAATTATATAAATTTGAAATTATGGGGAGGATTACCATCAGCATACTTTCGGTTGCAAAAAGGGTATCTATGGAAATCAGTGCTGTTCGTTAACCTGGTTTCTCTATGATGGAACCAAAATATTTTATTTATTCATAAATTAACACTAATCATACCAAGACTTAATATATACCTATTTCTACCATAGCGGGTCAAATGACCCGACTTTATGTTTCATGCTTGAATGTATGAAATATGGATGTTAGAAAGGAAATAAAAATATAAATTAAATTTATTATAATTAAACAAAATAGTATGTTGAGCATTTCTATTACAAAAGCTAAAAATAAAAACTTTTAATTCATAGTTCATCGCATTTTTTACATATAAGTGTTTCCATTGTACATTTTACGCAAACATATTTTTTACATTTAGAGCAAATTTTGTTGGTTTTATTTTCTTTACAGTATCTTATTTGACATCTCATACGTTTATAAGCATCTATAGTATACTTAGGCAACGATCCTTTCGTATTTGTTTCTTGTTTTGGTTATTCACGGGCTTCTCGAAAATCGGCGCCAAGTTCTTCTGCTAGCTTGAGTAAAAAATCTTGTCTCGAGATATTTTCTCCTGTCGTTTGCTTGTACAAAATCCAGGCATTTATGCCAGCTAAATCAAGGATATTGAAAAAAACTTGGAGAGTCCATCTGCAAGACTTAGATTTTGTAGTAAATTTCCTCGCCATTTGATCGGTCATGTCTACACCAAATTTGGTTTTATTGTAATATGAAACAGTTTCAGGTAAACGTTTATCATTGTTTTCTACTTTAACGAATTTATGTTTAGAACTAAGTAAAAGTACTTTTTTTGTTGGCTTACTTTTATAGATTGTAAGAGTACAATTATCTGTTGTAAAAATTGTCGATGAAAACCGTTCCATATCATCTTTCTTTTGCTTCGCAATTAGTGGTAATTCTCTTTTATTCGACCGAATAGTTCCAACTAACGTAGTTTTTTTGGCTAGGAGTTGTGTTGCTAGGGATTTGCTTGTGAAGAAGTTGTCTGTGGTCACAGTTCTTCCGCAACCCGTAAATGGCTCAATGAGTTTGAGTACAACATATTCAGAGAGTGGTACTGAAGAGGGCCTATATTCATCTTTTCCAAGATATGGAAGTGCATTTATGACGTATTTGCTATCGACGTCCGATGCTAACCAAAATTTGATTCCAAATTTATCCGGCTTGTTAGGCATGTATTGCGTGAATCTACATCGTACTTTAGTCGGAAATAGCTGTTCGTCTATAGTAATATTTTCACCCGGTTTGTAACAGTTTTGGCTGTTTTCGATGAAAATATTCCAAATTGCAGATACCATAGCGAATTTATCTGTTTTCAAACGTTGGCTCCGCTGACTTTTTATATCAAAACGAATAAATCTAATAATTTCGGTAAAATTATTTCTGCTCATAGTTTCAGAAAAAAATTTAGGCCCCCATATGTTATTCCACAAAAAGGAAATATTCAAATTATTTGCTCCATATGCAGCTCGAGCATATAAAATTGCAATAAATGCATCTAATTTTTTTTTAGATAAACTCCAATCGGAACCTAACACTCTCTTTGCTTCTTCTATTGTGCATGTTCTTATATGGTTCACTAGGCTGCGTGCCAGGTCACTCAGTGCCCTGGTTGAGAATTCAGCAACGTTTGAAAAGCGGCTCATGTTTTCTTCTAGTGCCATATGCTAGAATGACGGGCATTGGAAGAAGATTCACGTTTTCAAGGGCCGACAATTCTTGTACCGGGCACTCGAAAAAACATGAGCCCTTTTTCAAACATTGCTACATTCTTTGAAATGAATCAAGTGCCCTGGTTTACCAGGGCATTGAATGACCTGGCATGTAGCCTAGTCATCATCATCGTCTTTTCAAATAATATCAACTCATTAATTGGCCCTATTTCTGTGTTTTTTGTCTTTTTTTATTTCCGTAAATTTTTCTCAACCGATTGATGAAATTAGGTTTTTTTATCTATTTAATGGTGTATTGAAGAGAAGTGCTCAAGATAAAAATCTTTGTGCTATGAAATTTTGAATTTGGGAATTGTTTTAAAAAAACTTTTGTCAACCGAGAACCACGTAAAGCTTTCACTTTTGAAAATGTTCGAAAAACATTTCCATTATTAGCAAGCCAAATAATTTTTACATCTGATAACATCGATTGTTTTTCAATTCATAAAAAAACTTTAGGAGTAAAGACGGTGACAAAAAAAAAGACGATATTTGATTTACTTATTATTTTTTTCCTTTTAATATTTTTTGTTTTTGATTATGTTTAAATTTTTATGAAAATTGTATCATTTTACTATTACTCTCGTATTAGTAAAAAAAAGAACAATTAAAAAAATATTTAACAAAATATAAAAAATTGAACAAAAAAATTAAAACAAATTCAGGAAACCATTAAGAGATGAATCATTGGAATAAAATGAGAAACGTAAAATTATAAATTAATCAAATGAATAGTAAAAAAAAAACATCAACATTAAACATGAAAAGAAAAATCAAAGCCAAAATTGTAATTGAGTTAAATCAAGGAAACAAGACTCACGAATCAACCAGAATTAAGAACTTAAATGAAAATATTAGATCAGATTTAGAAGGAATTAAATCTAAATGAAAAATTAAATAAAAAAATTAGGAACTAAAACAAATATTTTTGGGGAAAAAAGGAATAACACCAAAAAATTTAAAAAAATATAGAAATGAAAATAATTATTTCAGTTTGTTGTAATATTTTGTATTTATTTAAATTGACTCGATTTTTAAGTTTATTGCAAATTTTCGCGCTATCAAATTTTGAATTTGTGAGGTGTTTTGGAAACGTGTTATTCTCAACCGACAACCATCTAAAAAATTCAGTTTTTGAAATGTTTTAAAAGCATTTCCATTATAAGAAAGCCAAATAATTTTTACATCTGACAGCATAGCCCGATTGTTTTTCAACCCATTAAAGAAAAAAAAACGTCAGGAGGAAAAACAACCATATTAGATCGATTTATTTTTAATTTTTTTGGGCTTTCTTTTCAATATTTTTCTTCAAATTTTCATAGAAGTTATGTTCTTTTAGTATTCTTGTTGTACAGGGTACTGCAAATT